>NMRB01002014.1:113318-132418 GCA_002633025.1 Notospermus geniculatus | reverse complement strand
TCTGAATTTTACGGATAACGACGTACAACTCGTAAATAATTCCCCTGAGTCGCCCAGAATGTATGTCACTGTCCAAATTGAGGTGGAATACAAATGCTCTGAGGATAGAATGCTGGTCTCGACATCGCATTGCGTAGAAATCCCAAGTTAAACGTGGGTAAAATTCAGCGATGTTGATCAGTGACCACCATTTTGAAATCGATCATGTCGATTTTTATCTCTTTCGGCAAGTTCGTTTCCATGGGTTACGGCAATGTTTGTCGGCAGTGTGACAACGGGGGGAAAATGCACTCGTTTGCGTGTTGACAAAGAAATGAACGTAAATTTTACAGCGTTCAATCTTAATAGAATTTGCCACAAAATACCACTTTTTGGTGTTGGTCCCTGCAGTATTCGATCGGGGAATCCCCTGGAAAATTTCATCGACTTGGGTGCGCGCGTCCTCATTCAAACTCGCCGTACGTGAGTTTATCACCATGTCTTGGCAGGCATTTGGTATTAAAACAAAGGAAAACTACCAAACTGTTCAACTTTTGCTGCTTCACATCAATATATTATTGCTGAATATCAAAATATTGCCCGCTCCGAAGTCGGGTTTGGTCTCGCTGAAAACGCCGCGAATATTATGTTAATGAGGTAAACAGGACGTCACAGTGTCAAGAGAAGGACGCTCGAATCGGGGGCGTGGCCGACTGACTGTCCCCGACGCCCACCGGGTGGATGTACGCTGCTTACCCTTATATAATATTAACAATGGACAGCTGTTGTTTGTGGACATTGGTTCCTGCAACACTCTAGGTTTTCTGAAAGAGTCAGTGATCCAAGCATGCTGGATTTGCAGGCTTGCTGTGATTTCGACTGGGCTGGAGAAATGCAGTGTTATGATCCACACTTATTTTCATTTAAGTCCATTCTGCTACAGTTATTTGTCTTTGGACCATCTAATAAAAAAGGCCCCTTCTGAAAGAATGAAATTGGTCATTATAGACCGTGGGCTAGGTAGGCCCACCTTGCAGCCCCCCCCCCCTCCCCACCAGTCAACTTAATGACATTTTTCTGATAGCTATATGTATGAACTTTTATTTTAAGGATGTTAACATTGAATCCTCAGGGATGAACTTAGCCTACCGGAGTGATTTTCGTATGGCCTACCTGCAATTTTCAGGTCTCTATTTTAGGGGTAGGGGAAATTAAAATGGCGCTAACTCAGCAACCCATGGTGCTATGGCAACAAAGTACCTCTCATATTAAAGGTATTGGAAAGCTCTTTCAGGTGGTATAAGTTATATGCAAATCGGGTCGATATCTGGGTCAATGGAGGTCAAAAGGGCACGAATTTTGTGTGGTGCTTAAAATCCGACATATATCTATTAAGCGATCGGTGTGGCATGGAATTCCAAAATAATTCCTGTTAACACGTTTCAACATGTAGTTTAGGCTTCCTCTTGCATATTCCACCCTCGCATGTTCAATTATTCTGCAAACATTTCTCTCTGTGATGAATGAAAAAGGGTCAAATTTCGCTGATGTCCAAAATGACTGTCCAGTCCAGCCGATATATGAAAAATAGGCCCTCAAGCTCCCCAAAACCGGCTACAAAAGGTTTTCATTTGATTCTGCTAGCATTAGGTGTACTTTCTGATATACTAAAAGCCTACCAAAATCCAAGCCCCGAAAAAGTGTTTCTTTCAAGATGGCTACCAAAACCTAAAAATAGCTATAAGTCAGTAACTATGCACTCAAACTTGATGATCTTGGTGTCTATCCCCATGTTGTGGGGGTCTAGGAATTCATCAAGGGCATTTTGAATGCCACTGGACCGTTACATAACAGGAAAATCCAATATGGCGTGTAAGATGGCAGCCCAAACTACAAAGTAACCATAGGTCAGTAAATACATGTATTCACACAAATGTGGTGATCTTGAAGTCTATTTTCAGGTTAATTGGGTCTAGGAATTCATTCGGACCACATAGAATTACTTTAGACCATTACATTATTAGGAAAATCCAATATGGCGTCCAACATGGCTGCCAGACCCACCACCAAACAGCCATGTCAGAAACTATTGACACAAATTTGATGATCTTGGTGTCGATCCATATGTTGTTGGTGTCTACAAGTTCGCTAATATCACTTACAATTCACAATTACATTGAGCAATTACATCACAGTGAAATTCAATATGGCGGCCAATGCTTGATCCAGTGTGTTTTGTTGGTATTAAGGAGACCAGTCGAATCCAAGTCGGAGGAATTCATTGTTAAATACCTTTGTCTATTAAATTTGATTTAGAATGTTGCTTTGATCGTCACCATCGTCGTTGTCGTCCTCAACATCTTGGTTGTTTGGATCATCACAATATTTTCCGTTTGACATGGCCCACATGCTGCAGAACAAGGCAGTCCATAACAGGACGTCTTACATCCTGTTGAACAGTTACCATGGACAAACTTTAAAAGTTTGTCAGGGTCTGCATTTTTCCTGTCATGACAATGATGACGGCTTACTGTCGCCGAATCGGTTAATGTCGTCCTGGGTATAACAGAAATATACCCAGGTTCCCTGTCGTCCTACAAAACTATACCCTGGGTATAGTTCGATCTACAAAAGTATACCCAGTACCATAGTTTTGAGCCTAGGTACGAATTAGGAATGGATGGCCGCCATTTTGTTTCTCGCTTCAACTGAGACGGCAGTTTTGCAATCAACATCGTCAAAATACCAGTCAATATCATCAGCTTTTCTGCTCATCGATAGCATGGGCCAACTGTTAACATCTGTCTTAACACAATGGTCCAAACTTATCGCAAGTTAAGCTCACAATTTCAAAGAAATGAGCAAACGAACAGAGCCGATCTGCGTCATATGTTTGTTCGGTGTCGTGCATTCATCTACGTCCGCATCGACATTACATCAGCCGTGCTGCGAGTACTATTGCGGATTTGAGTGACGATAAACGGCACGAAAAATTCTTTGATGACTGTCGGTACGATATATTTAAATGGTGCCCGTCGTGTCGGGCGCTAGAGCAATGTTTTTGGACTTGTGCATGGTCATGTGGCATTTGCAAGAACAATCTCGTCTTCAGGTGCCGTATCTAATCCTCGGTATACTTTTGTAGATCGAACTATACCCAGGGTATAGTTTTGTAGGACGACATTGAACCTGGGTATATTTCTGTTATACCCAGGACGACATTAACCGATTCGGCTTTACTGTCCCATGCGACTGACTGAAGAGACGGAAATGAAATCCCATATGGACCGGGCTGGATTCGAACCCAGGACGTGGCGCTTGCTAGGCGGACGTGATAACCACTAGGCTATCAAAGCTCCTCGACTTGGATCAACTTGTGGCTTTCCTCCTTCCATCTCTAGCATTCATATCATGTGCCACACCCATCCACACCATTATCTGATAGAAAACGCGTAGCCTGTGGAGGTTTGGTCAGCAGAAGTTGCGGGAAGCCTTTCGGGTGAGACAAACGCTTTAGCACTTACCACTTTCTTGGTGAAAATGAGCAATGAGTTACTTTTCGTTCATGCATACACAGGCTGTGACTCAACTTCCAGGATTTTTGGCATCGGGAAAAAGCCAGCTTTTCAGAAGTTAGTAAAAGGTGGTCCCATCATTAAGTCTTGCGTTTGGTGTATTCAGTTGCCCGGAAAAAAACTAATGGCGACATATCAGAACTTGACAGGGAGCTGTTGATCTTTTTGGTGGCAAAGCCAACGATACACAAGCTTCACTGCGCCTATCCTTTTCACCAAGAAAGTGGCACGTGCTAAAGAGTTTGTCTCACCGAAACTTCTGCTGACACAAACTTCCACAGCCTACGCGTTTACTATCAGATCATGGTGTGGATGGGTGTGGCCAACGATATGAACGCTGGAGATGAAAGGAGGAAAGCCACAAGTTGATCCAAGTCGAGGAGCTCTGATAGCCTATTGGTTATCACGCCCGCTTATGCCTCAGTCACAAATGCAGCAGCCGCCGGAGGATATCTTGAGCTGAATGGGTCAATGTCGTCCTGGGTATACCTTATGTTTACCCAGGATCCTGGGTAATCATTTTCTTTACCCAGGGTCATCCTGGGTAAACATAAGGATCCTTAACTTTACCCAGCTTGGGAGTTCCCGCCGAATCGTGCTGATCTCTCCGAGGATGGAATTTGGTACGTGCGTCTCTTTCAGCAGAGAATATGCAGTAGGACCATTGCTAAAAATGGCTGAAAATTACCGCTATACCTCCTCCGGGGTTTGCAATAGGGAGACAAGACCAATCCCTACAACTTTTCTCAAGGACTTAGGAGCGATAGGCCTACGTAGGTAGAACATGTATAATCCGTGTGCATTTCGTCATTTTCATGAATTTACTTTTTTGCAGAACATGCAGTACGATCATAACTCGAAATGGCTAAAAATTACCGCTATACCTGCTCAGGGGTGTGGGATAGGGAGAAAAGACCAATCCCTACAACTTTTCAAAAGGGACCGATAGTAAATTCTCAAGGACTTAGGAGCTGTAGTCCTAGTTCGAGGCCACCCTTCATTTCATGATTTACGCTGAATATCAACCTCACTACACCACTCGGGAACTCCAATCTGGGTAAAGTTAAGGATCCTTATGTTTACCCAGGGCCGTCCTGGGTAAAGAAAAGGATTACCCAGGATGATCCTGGGTAAACATAAGGTATACCCAGGACGACATTGGCCCATTCAGCATACATGTATCTTGATATCGGTGTTTTTTTAGCGATGTTGCGACCTGGGAGGGATTATTCCACATATCCTTGAATAAGATGATTTTTGACGGGTGCCCCCCGTGGGACACTAGCCAGTAATCAGCCGATGTCTCTCGGATTTTGTTCCGGCGACTTGAAAAATGGTTCGCCGATACGGTCCAGTCCCAACCGATGTCCCAGAGGGTATCGACCTGCTGTCCGTCCGGCAATTTGGTGACTTTGTAGATCGGTCGGACACCCGAGGGGACTCGGTTGCGCACCCGTGGGTGGCTGGCGGGATACCTGTCGGACAGCGACCAGTGTCCAGAGGATATCTGGGCGCCGGGTGATGGCCAAAAATCGTCTCCGATCTACTCGGTGCCTGGTGGGGGACTGACGGGTAACTGGTGGGAGTCCGACGGGCGTGTCAAGGATTATGAAGGATCCCCTAGCGAGCTTAATTTAAGGCGCAACTCGCCGAAAGAAAATAACTGGAGTTATTTTCTTCCGATCACATAAGCGGCGCGCTACCGAGCTCAGGACAGCCGTAGATGTCCTCAGGCCACCGACCGGCAACCTGTCATTTTCCCCTTTTTTAGCCCGTTCGGGCGTCGGAAACACGTCCTTGGCAGAATCGATGCAAATGTGACTGAGGTATTAGCAAGCGCCACGTCTTGGGTTCGAATCCAGGAGACCGGGTCGTCGGATACACACTGGGGCCGAGTGTACAGGTGTAGATGTTATGGACGGTCTTGTTCTGGTGGTGGTGGTGGTGGGGGGGGGGGGTGCAAGGTGGGCCTACCTAGCCCACGGACTATAATGATCAATTTCATTCTTTCAAAAGGGGCCTTCTTTATTAGGTGGTCCAAATACAAATAACGGTAGGAGTATGGACTTTAATGAAAAAAAAAGTGGATCATAACACTGCATTTCTCCAGCCCAGTCGAAATCCCAGCAAGCCTGCAAATCTGGCATGCTTGGATCATTGACTCTTTCAGAAAACCTAGAGTAGTGCAGGAACCAATGTCCACACACAACAGCTGTCCATTGTTAATATTATAAAAGGGTGAGCAGCATACATCCACCGCGGGCGTCGGGAGGAGGGAGAATATTCAAGCGAAACCAGCGGCAGCATGGGGCGGGTGGGTCGATGGTAGCATTCAACAGGTACCAGAAGCAATTGCCGCCAGTGGCTGATAGAAAATAGTTAAACATCAGTTGCATCTTCACCCCCTGAAAGCTTAAGGACATAATCATAATGTACCCTCGGTTTGGACTGGACCTGTAATTTAAAAATATGGTGACGGCAAAGTCGGAGTTGTTTGACAATCTGTGAAAAGTGTCCCCTTGGAATGAGTTTTTGGTCACAAATGTTTTAAATCAATCGAACAATATTTAGGTGGATTTTGGAGGGGGGTCTTCATTTTGTACTATAGTAGATCTTCAATTTGTACTATGCAGTTTATATGGGAAAGGGTTAAAGTATGTGACGCCAAATTCGGAATGGGCTGAAAATCTGGGGAAAGTGTCCCCCTGGGATGAGTTTTGGGTCACAAATGTTTTAAGTTGATCGAACAATATTTAGGTGGATTTTGGAGGGGGGTCTTCATTTTGTACCATAGTAGTTCTTCAATTTGTACTATGCAGTTAATATGGGAAATGGTTAAAATATGGTGAAGGCAAATTCGGAATTGGCTGAAAACCTGTGGTGAAAAGTGTCCCCCTGGGATGAGTTTCGGGTTACAAAAGTTTGAAGTCGATCGAACAATATTTAGGTGGATTTTGGAGGGGGTCTTCATTTTGTACCATAGAAGATCTTCAATTTGTACTATGCAGTTAATATGGGAAATGGTTAAAGTATGGTGAAGGCAAATTCGGAATTAGCTGAAAACCCGTGAAAAGTGTCCCCCTGGGATGAGTTTCGGGTTACAAAAGTTTGAAGTCGATCGAAGAATATTTAGTTGGATTTTGGAGGGGGGTCTTCATTTTGTACCATAGTAGATCTTCAATTTGTAATACGCACTGGCTATTCGTACGTCACGGTGCAAATAACGCCAAACCAGATCTTATTCACACCGTCGTAAACAGCCAATCAGAGAGCTTCATTCACTAAGGCATGCCAGATGAAGTTACCGCTATCATCTCGCATAATGCCGGATTTTTTTTTCAATATTCTTGATGAAAACGTTAATTTATAACCACTACCAGGAAAAAAAGTTTTATAATCAATGCTTTTGGGCAAGGTAGGCCTTCTAAAGTAGGCCTATCTAATGATTCCCCACAGGTCGCCGCATGAGCCTCGGTGGCTGAGTGGTTTGGGTGGGTGGTTATCAAACGGAAGGCCGCGGGTTCGAGCCCCGTCATGATAGTTCTTCTTTTATTTTCTTTTAGTTCTTCTTTTCTTTTACAGTGTAGTTCTTCTTTCACCTCCTTTATTCTTCTTTTCGTCTTTTTATCGATATCGTGATATCGATCCGTGTGACTGTCGGAAAACCGGGAACTGCGTAATTCTTGAGGCAAATTTTTTTATTTTCAAATTAGGGCCTAGGCCTAGCCCTACTAGGCCTAGCCTAGGCCTATGAAAAATATTTTATCATCAGACAGCAGAGGCCAACATTTCATCATTAACTGTGAAAGATGGGGTCGTCACTGGACCCCATCAAAGGGAAAAAATTGCCCAGGATAAAATATCATTTTAGATCTGCAGCTGCTGCCACAGTCGTACGGTGCAGAAATTATACATCACCGTCACGGTACGAATAATCATTCTCCACGCACTATTCCCACCGTGACGGTGTAAATAAGAGCTATTCACACCGTCACGGTACGAATAAGAACCGACGGCGCACTATTCACACCGTCACGGTACGAATAAGATCTGGTTTGGCGTTATTTGCACCGTGACGGTACGAATAGCCCCGGCCTTTGTAATATATGCAGTTAATATGGGAAAGGGTTAAAGTATGGTGAAGGCAAATTCGGAATCGGCTGAAAACCTGTGAAAGGTGTCCCCTGGGATGAGTTTCGGGTCACAAAAGTTTGAGTCTAAAGCTCGAAGGCAAATAAGGTGGCGCCCTCCTGGCGTCGTGGGGTATATCGTGTTCTGAGCCTTCGTTTGAGGTGTCTGCAGGGCGTTTGCATTTGCATGGGGGCTTTTTGTGCGGATATGTCAGCTTTAAAGAATTAATACAGAACCCTTGCTCCAAGACCAACATCATTTGGAGGTTCGGGGACAACAGGTGGAGTGCGGATGCATTTTAACTACGCTGGTCTTAAGCCAGCGCAGCTTTTCATACGACCCTTGCTCTCTCCGATCCAGTAATTGCTTTGCCATTAAGAGAAAGTAGTGCCAAACGGGACCCCGTCAACTTGTCACTTTTTGCTTGACCACGCCAAAATCTGTCATGGAGAAATGACTTGAAAACGAACTCACCAGATAAAAATACACTCACTACAAATATCACCCGGATTTCTTGCAGAATTATCTTCTCAGAGTGTGCCTTTTCACTATTTGTATGGGCGGTTATACCCGCAAAAAGAAGACGTTGACAAAACAGAGACGTAGGTTAGAAAATCAGAGACGTGCTTTTAGAAAACCAAGATGTTCTTTAACAACACAAAGATCAAAACAGAGACGTTTATCAATGATTTACACAGGCAAAATGACGTACATACGGCGGACGTACGGCAATTTTTATATCCGCCGAATGTACAATGGATCATCCTCTGGACGTCCGGTGTACGTATGGCTTAGGTACGCAAAAATATGTCCACCGAATATATGCCGTACGTATCGCATACGTACATCATACGCCACATATCCCGCGTACATACGACGACGTACATACAAATTGAATCTAGCTACTTTTATATACGGTAATATACATATACGCAACCAGGACGTAGGCATATATGCCGTATATACGCCATACGTCCGCCAGATGTACGTCAATTTCCCTGTGTAGAGTCGTTCACAAAGGAGACGTTGGGTGGTACTGGAGTCGTTAACAAAATATCAGAGACGTTCTGATTTTTCAAACGTAGCGATGATTTTGACATTACGGCAAATTCTTGCTATAGGAATGAAAATTATTTCCTCAGGCTGATGCATGTAAATGCACAGCTTCTCTTGAGGAAATATTCATTTCACCCAGTTGACCAGAGAACAGGTATACCTGTCGGTACAAACTCCACAGGTACACCCTTAGTCAATAATAAATGCCCAGCTAATTTTCCGGCATATCTCAATGAATATTTTTCATAGCCACGTTTTCTTTTCATACGCATAATCTAGGGCCACTAGGACACCTTTTAAGACCATAAAACTTGAAATCATTGCACAACTGTGTTTTTGGCAAAAGTGTGAAATTTGGCCAAAATATCATGTTTTTTTAATACTCACTTGTTCGGGTTGAAACTGGCACTGTTTTGAAGCCAGTCTGTTTCTGGACAATACAATTTTTTTAAATTCAAAATTGAGCAACTTTGTGACGATTTATGATGATTTTTCTGTGGAATAAAATCCCCGCAATTCCAGTTGACTCCAAGCCACATTTTATCAATACCCCGATCACGTGCCCTAATTCAGTAAGTCTATTGAAGGCCTATTCAAACCGGGGCCTATTCAAACATTTATGTTGATCCCAATAATAGGTTACGCAGGTGTTTATGACTGTCACAAGGCCTGCATCAATGGGAGTTGACCACGATTACCCAGTGTCATTTACACCGGTGTGTCAGTCACCAAGTTCGCCTATTGTGAGAGACACGATTCATAATTTCACAAGGGGCGTATTACTCCATGTCAGTCGCTCCTTTTGTGGTTGAGAGGCTAATAAATATTCACGACTGGGTAATGCTAAAACCCTGTGCCTTGAGTGCCTGGAACGAATGGCAAGAACTGGGAAAACCATTTTACAAAATCATCTGTAACTTTGCTTTAAATGGGAATTTTAGCATTCCGAAAATTTCCATGTGTCCAGAAACAGACTGGCTTCAAAACAGTGCCAGTTTCAACCCGAACAAGTGAATTTAAAAAAAAACATGATATTTTGGCCAAATTTCAAACTTTTGCCAAAAACACAGTTGTGTAATGATTTCAAGTTTTATGGTGTTAAAAGGTGTCCTACTGGCCCTAGATTATGCGCATGAAAAGAAAACGTGGCTATGAAAAATATTCATTGAGATATGCCGGAAAATTAGCTGGGCATTTATTATTGACTAAGGGTGTACATACACTCAATGTTACCTGTTGAGTTTCAACGTAACGTGACAATGATGTGTGTATTCACTGGCTACACATGTGCGGCATTTTAGGAGTCAACTTAATGGGTGCCATCAAAAGTTGGGACCATTCGCACAGCGTGATTTTGCCGTAATGAATGGTACGTCATACACACACGTCGACATGATTTAG
Organism: Notospermus geniculatus; assembly: GCA_002633025.1. NCBI lineage: Eukaryota > Metazoa > Nemertea > Pilidiophora > Heteronemertea > Lineidae > Notospermus > Notospermus geniculatus. The sequence goes on along the minus strand of NMRB01002014.1, from coordinate 122,276 downwards.
AATCGTTGACGGAGGAGACGTTGGGTGGCGCTCGTGGCAGTTAAAGGTGAATTAAAGGCCTTATCCCCATCCAGCCAAATTGTAATGAAACTTACGTATAATACATGTATATAAAATTGGACAAGGATTCCAAATGTACTGTGGTCGCGGAGTTATGCCGGATTGGGGGCGGTTCTATAGGCCTACATTATAACCCGCAGGAGTTGCCTTAATAAATAAATGAAAGGAATGCCCGAATACAAATCTCGGGAAGGGATGTCTTGCATTCATTCAGATTGAAAACATGAAACCAACATCGTGCCCATGTAATATGGTAATAGCAAAATGGGCGGATACGAAGCCAATCCGATATAACTCCGCGACCATCGAGTTTATGTCCAATATTCATAAGATATGTAGTTTTTAAGACATTAACGATTTAAAAACCTATTTTTTTTATCTTTGACCTAATTAAAGGTAAATCCAGTGTAACATTATCAGTGCCTAAAGTCAAAAAATATGCTTCCGTCCGAAAATAGGTTGTGTCGTTCGACAATAGGAGTTGTGTCCGAAAAATAAATGCTGGACTTCCTTTGGCTCCTTCCTTTGGCTCCACCCTGCACTTGATGCTATTTTTAGATCCCTGGCACAAAAACATCGCAACGTCCTCTGGTGGTCGGCGATCGCTGACCACCAGAGGGGGTTGCGTTGTGACACATTTCATGACCCATTAAAATTTGTCTGGACGGGGTATACAAGCCTTTAATCCACCTTCAACTGCCACGAGCGCCGCCACCCAACGTCTCCTTCGTCAGCGACTCCTAATCGTGTCCAAGTCTGTCTATGGTAGGCCTATACCATTGATAATTATCGCTACGTTTCAAAAATTAGAGAGTCTCTGATAAGGCACAGCTCCAAATTTTGTTAACGACTCCAGTTCCACCCAACGTCTCCTTTGTGAATGATACCAAATCACAGCTAAACGTCTCTGTTTTATTAAAGAACATCTTTGTTTTGCTCAAGAACATATCTGTTTCCTAAAAGGACGTCTCTGATTTTGAAACCTACTGTTAGTACGTCTCTGTTTTTGCAACGTCTACTTTTTCCGGATACAACCGCCCATACCGCTAGCTGTAGGTCATATCAATAAATCATCGGGATTACCACGTAACGAACTGATAGCAGGGAAGTGGTCATTCTTGGTATTACACTGGCCCGAATCATTGAGTGCTTTTTTGAAACTTGATATAAAGTGACATACTTTCCGTGGTCCACCATACAATCGGTTGTAACACTGATACAAGAGCACAATCTCGGCTAAGATTAGTATTATATTGTAGCATAGGTAAGTTGAATGTTAAATTTATTCGTCCCGTCGTTAATTACCACTCGTCCCGTCGTTAATTACCACATGGCTATGTGGAGTAAGACTTTCTATCCAAGCACATTCACTCTTCCCACCTCCACAGTTAAACGAACTGGTGACGTCAGGTGCACACGTGATCGTTCATTATTGCCTGTTGGCTTTGGAATCTCGAGCAGGACGGTCGCTCACCGCAGGCCGCTCGCCCACTGTGCGTGTTAATGCTCATGTACATGGGCGTTTGGTCTGCCTGAAATGTGGTGATGCCGGTTATGGCAAGCCGAATTTCCAGTCCGCCTAAACCATGATTTACAGTGCCTAAACCATGGTTTAGGACCCTAAACTATGGTTTTAGGGTCCTAAACTACAGTTTAGACACCGTAAACCATGGTTTAGAGAAAAACGTCCATTTCGACGCGTAAACTCTAGTTTACACATATAGTCCTAAACCATGGTTTAGGGAGCCTAAACCATAGTTTACAGAAAATAATGTCCATTAAAAGACAGAATGCTGCAAATTGCAATTCCAAAGCCTAAAACTGGAGATTTCGGTAAACTTTGATTTACTTAATACAACAATTTAGGCATCCTAAACCACAGTTTGGAGTAAACTATGGTTTAAGGACCCTAAACCATAGTTTAGAGTAAACCATGGTTTAGGAAACCCTAAACCGTGGTATGGAGTAAACTATGGATTAGGGTCCCTAAACCATAGTTTACTCCAATCTAAGGTTTAGGTTGCCTAAACTGTTGTATTCAGTAAATCAAAGTTTACTGAAAAATGTAGTTTTCCCTAAACCATGGTTTACCATGTTTACTGAGAACTGTTTATGGTGATAACGCATAGAACTAGTCTGACAGTTTGGCGCCTCACACCTGCCTCGGGTCTTTCCGTCAATGCTCGGGAATCGCTATGTGCATTCTTTCTGTAAAAGCAGCAGTAGGTTACACTGCTACAATGGTTCGAAATTGCACAAGAATGAATGAGGGGGTCGCCACTTCTCCACGGAAAGATGTCGCTGCGACCATATCAGGCCTTTTCATTGTCTAAAGCCGCGTTCACACTGGGGGTTTATTCCGAATTGAAACTGAAATAAAGCCTTAATCCGCATTAAGCGTTCACACTCAGTTCGCTTTCAACCGAACTGAATCCGAAATAACGAGTTCGGTTCTTTGATGCAAATTGAATTCGGAATAACCAATCCGCATCAGTTAATTGAGCTTGTGACCAGGTGACGTCACGCCATCCGAATTAACCCCCTAGTGTGAACGCACCGCTTTTAATTCGATATAACGAATTCGAATACCGGAGACCGATATACGGAATTCGAATTGAATTCGCATTCAGTGAGAACGTAGCTTTAAGGACGTCATCTCCGTGGCAATGTGCGGTGCGAGCATGAAGCCACAACGTCACGGCAGTGTGACGTTGACGTTCTGTACAACGTCACAGTGGAAAAGTGGATACGGTCGCAGCGCCATCATATGGTAGAACAAATTAGGCTACCTCCTCATTATTATCGTCAGCACCGAAGCGATGGCAAAAGAATAGAAATAGAGGCTTGCTCGAAATTCATAACAAAGACTGGTTCCAAATCTCACCGCTAGGCCTATCGCGCAGACAGATGTTTAGTTCCGGTGTGACAGGGATCAAAGTCCCCCTCGAATCAAAGTCCGGTTTTATTGTTCAGTGAGGGATTAGGATATAGCTATGGAGACCATGACCATAGGAATATAACCTTACAATACCGGGCTATTGTTTGGCGGACTTACATTCCTAAGACGTTGATTCCTGTCACACCTACATTATTGCTTCGTTAGTGCCAAGTTGGTACTAGCCCTACAGCTGAAGAACTGAGCATGAGAATTAGGCCTACTAATGCCTTTTGCTTGAAAATGCTGGAACATACCATGCCAGACCTATTGCTACTAAAATCAAAACACAGCCAGGGTGACAGCCCACCAAGCTCAACAAGTGATCGCTGCACCTGAATGTCTTGCACGTGTAGCCACGTCATGCACGTGTAGCCTGGAAAACCAGCGCGCCATCTCGTTGACAGTAGGGAAACTAATAGCGCGCTAAGGAGATGCTCTGATTCGGGGTTTCTGTCCACGAGATTCTCTGATTAGGGGTTTTATGGAATACAGAATACACCGACTTGGAATAAACAACAGATTAGTGTTCGTAAACCATAGTTTAGGTCGGAGTGGACAATCGGCGCTTTGGGAATGGACATTTCGCTGTAAACAATAGTTTAGGGACCGTAAACCATGGTTTAGACCGATTGTAGTTTTGCAAATCGTGTTTCATGGTGAACACAAGTATATTGAAAACAGAGATTGCTGTAAACCACAGTTTTTGATTCCTACACCGTGGTTTAGGCTAAACCATAGTTTATGACCCCTAAACCATGGTTTACTCGAAACCATGGTTTACGATCCTAAACTATGGTTTAGGCCTGCCGAAATGGACGTTTTTCTCTAAACCATGGTTTACGGTGTTTAGGGTTTAGGGATCGTAAACCATGGTTTAGGCCGGAATGGACAGTCGGCTTGCCATGGCCGATAATCTTTTTTAATCCTTTCGGTCATAGGCCGAAGATTGACGCGGTGGTCGTCGATATGTTGCCGGTAATCTCTTGTTGAGATAGGCCGAAGATTGACGCGGTGGTATGGCACGCCAAGGTGGAATTTATTCAACCCTGTGAAACACATGACAACATTTGCCAAATACATGAACACACAACGAAATACCCAACAAGAATTTTTCAAACATGTGCCAACTTTCAAAAAACATTTACAACATTTTCAAACATGTGTCAACACTGAAAAACACGTACTAACAATAATATAAGGAATACGTCGAAAATCTTCTGAGAAAAATATCTCAAGATGTTGACAATTGTTTCGTTTACCAAAAAACCTTTCAACATTCACATGACAAGTGGAAAAATTTCTATCAACATTCACGTGACCAAGGGTGACTAGAAAGCAAAGACCTAAGACCTCTAGAAATATATAAAGACCCCGGATACTAGAAACATAAAATCCAACTGGAAACATGAGACCCCAGATACTAGAAACTAACAAACCAACTAGAAACTGTTTGTTCATTATTAGCGCCCCCTTTTATCCACACAGACTGGCAGTAAAAGTAATTTTAATGAGGTCGAATTTGATTGGATGTTGGTGCATGGAGGTGTTCCATCATGCCTCAGCACGAATTAAGATAAAGGGGGTGCTGCGATCGCTTTCGTGAAAATAGGTTTTCAATGTAGTCGAGCACTATGGGTTAATCTTTTTTTAAAATGCCTTCGCAGTGCATTAGTACTAGGATGTATCTACAAACCACCTGGCACAAAATTAAAATAATAGGTGGCACTGCTGAGATATTAACATTTTTACATTTTGGTCCTAATTATTTGGTCGTCATTGACCTAATTCTTGTAATTCATCATGTACAGCCTTGGAAATTAGTAAATGGACAGTGAAAATGTTTTTCTCAGAACTGGTTGATGATAATTGAATGCGGTTTTGTGCATATAATAGGCAAATTATCCGGCTATAAGCGCATAGTGATGACCTTGAATCTGCTATCATAGAAATTGCCGAAATTTGGCGATTTCCAAAGTGACCCAAAATCAACTACAGTGGAACTCCTCAGTTCGACCACCCCTCTTACTTGACCACCCCTCTAAATCGACCGATTTTTGTCGGTCCCAATGAAATGCTGCACATTTACCATTAGCTAAGTCGACCACCCGTCTTCCCCGACCGCGACCACCCAAATGATGGGTCCCAAGCTTCATTTCAACCCCTCTAAATCGACCACGACCAGAGAAGTAGATTGAACATGGGCTCTTTTGAAATACATACATGTTCCTGTACATGGATTACCTCACTCAGAATATGGAGATGGTCAGAATGACATTCATTCATGGCCACAACACCATTAGCCAAGCCAAACAAAGCTTCCAAGACGAAAAATTTTGTGAAGGTCTTCATCTTTTATTATTGATGGTGACTATTTTTAGCCAAACACAGCAATTTGGATGATTCCTGGTCATAAATTAATCAACATAATTGATGATTTAGCAATCAAAGTGGCACTTTTAGTTAAACCGGGCAATTTGGATTTCGAAGGAAATGTTGCTAATTGACTGGGTATCGCCTAATTAGTGCTCACCTTAGTTTCTAAATCATGTGGTCAAAGAGCCCTGAACATGTTTATGTCCTCACCTAAGTCTCAAATTTAGTTTGTTCACTAATTAATGGCATCCAAATTAATGTACAGTTGACTTGGTATGGTCAGTCTGGTGATACTATTCTGCATGAATACCCCCCCCCCCCCATCTCAACCTGGCTAAAGTGACCACCCCTCTAAATAGACCAGTTGGCTCCGGTCCCATGGGTGGTCGATTTAGAGGGGTTCCACTGTATTTTGTTTTTTGAAAAGCCCAAAATTTCTCACAGCACACTTGTCCGCCACCCTCAAAAATGGTCCCTAGTTCAAGTTTCATCAAGATGCTAAATCCCAAGACTGAGATAAACGCCTTTTTATCAAATATCATCAGCTGAACTGGGCAATCAGTATTGAGAAAGCCCCTAGGCATGTGACCTCTACAACTCAAGTTGTTGATCAATACTCATGACCTGGGCCTGGGTATTCCCCAGTTATTCTTGAAAGCTGTTATGAATCTTATACATTGTATAAGACTGCATAACTTTTGAATGGTGTTGATTAGGAAGTCCTTTGACTATTTCAATAAAGGTTTATTGAATACACGAAAGCCACTCACTGCAGGAATATGCATTGAGGCCATTGAGGACTGGCCTATTCACTTGACCAAGGTCCTGGAGACAAGTATGTTTTCACTGTTCAGTGACTATTTTATTGATTGAGGGTAATGAATGTGCACGGGCCATCTAAAAAGCCATTGACGTTGGGCTTATAGAAAAGTGATATTTTCAGCACAAATTCGGTTTAAATTAGCAAAAATACCAATTTTCTTGTAAAAACAATTGACAAATTTGTCATCTGTAAGTAAGAGCTATCCGCTGATGTAAAAATTTATGAAAAGAACTTGAATGCAAAAATGTTGATTTTAGGTCACTTTGGAAATCGCCAAATTTTGGCAATTTCTATGACAGCAGATTCAAGGTCATCACTATGCGCTTATAGCCAGATAATTTGCCTATCATATGCAGAAAACCGCATTCAATTATCATCAACCAGTTCTGAGAAAAACAACATTTTCACTGTCCATTTACTAATTTCCAAGGCTGTACATGGGTGTCAGAGAAGACACCTTATTAGGTTTGTAGTTGTCTTTTCTAGCACCCAGTGTCTTATGTTTCTAGTTGGGGCAAAAAAGTTGGTCACATGACCTAGTTATCTAAGTGATCTAAACTAGGGTTAGGGTGGCGACATAAAGTGCTGGAAGGAAGTGAAGGAGGGCCTAGGAAGTCCAAGCATTCTATTTTACTGACAATATGGAGAAAGGGGTTAATGCGGCAAATTGCATTTTATCTACGGATGCACAGACATTGTGTACATGAAGAATGTACAAGAATTAGGTCAATATGTTAACCCATTTAGAAATTACATGTATGACCAAAAACGTAAAAGTATTAATATCTCAGCAGCGCCATCTATTATTTTAGTTTTGAACCAGATGGTTTGTAGATACATTCTAGTACTAATGCACTGCGATGGAATTTAAAAAAAAGATTTACCAATAGTGCTCGACTACAGTGAAAACCTATTTTTACGATAGCGATCGCAGCACCTCATTTTAGCTTAATTCGTGCTGAGGCATGGTTGGACATCACCATGCACAACATCCAATCAAATTCGGCCTCATTAAAATTTGTCTATACAGGGGGGTATATAATAGACTAGTAGGAGAGACCAATTTTTTCCCAAAACCTGGAAAAAATTAGGGGGTGAACGATTTTTATGTCATTTTATGCATATGACTCTGAGAAATCGCATACTGAAAGTCCCAATAAATCACCTTTGGGGAAAATTTTTTATTAAGCTTTGAATTTTTGTTCAGGAGGATGGGAACCGATGTACAACTAACTTATGAACGGTTGGATTTACAGCCCATAAATGTATTACCATTAGATAGAAACATGGCACTTTAGAAGCAGATAAGCATCTTTTTAATTGTTTTATGTGATAAGAAATGACATTTTATGTAAATTAACACAAAATAGGTCAAAATACATAAAAACGCAGTTTCCAATTACATAACTAAAGTCTATTTCCACGGAGAGCATAGCGGTAACTTCAAACAGACCCCATGCGGGCAGCCACTTAGCTTATCTAGGTAGCCATAAATATCTGTCTATCCATGCACCAGCTGACTCTATTCCTGGACTTTCCCCGTTCGCTCAGGTAAGCAGCTTATAAAGAGAGATTTCCGGACACCGGATTTTTTTTAAAAATCGGATGTTGATTTTTTTTTCAGAAACTTTTGACCTTGATTCACACATATATGAAGTTCGCCTGATATGAGTTAATGAAACCAAGTTCATGACGCTCCAGCTCCGTGTGCAGATTCAGTGGTGGTCAGCCACGTGTCTTAAGTAAACAAAATAAACGAACCGTGAGCCTCACCCCAGGGGTCATCTCTTGATATCGCAGAGAGAGTTCAGCGTCTTGCTTTAATTAGCAGTGGCTATCTCATGTTACACTAAACTTCAGTTGGTTGGGCTATGTAGGAGACAGGAATAGTATATCAGTGAAGTGTTATGTCATCCATGCTGGACTCTGTACCTGTATGCAATACACTCATGTAGCCGTCTGGTATGTGGTGTGTGTGTGTAGCTGCTGTGTGTTCAAGAGCCTGGTCTGAGAAATGGTCCAATACTGATGGGGAGTGAGTGAGTCTATAGGCTACTTTAATTTTCTAAGCTCAGATGTTTGGGGTGTGATTTCCATGACTGAATTACGCATCTAACTTGAAACAAATCATTCTCCTTCCTGAATATCTGCGTTTACTACATGTATATTATAATAAATGGAGATTTAAGCCCTGTTTACACTACATAAAAAACCCGCGTCGAACCTGGGCATTTTCTGTCTACACCTGTTAAAAGCCCGGGTCTAATAGGCCCGGGGATGCAAAACCCGGTGCTAGTGAGTCCCTCTGAGCTCGAACGGTTTTTGGAGTGCTTAATTTAGGTCACCGTCACAAAAAATTGAGTACCGGTAGTGTTGACGCGCGCCGGGTCTCAGGAGGGATTTTTCAGAGCCGGTGCAACGTCGATTGATGTTCCCCATATTTATGTGTTCTTATTGTTTCCCTCCTGACGGATTAAACGGCAACCACCCCAACAATAACTAACCATTCTAGGCCGCGTCGATTGTTTGGGAGCACTGAGCTACAGAAATACCCACAGATGTTACACCTGGTAGGTTCTAAACCTTGGAACCATGAAACCATGAAACCAGCCAGGAAACTATGGAACCACCCAGAAAACCATGAAAATACCCAGGAAACCATGGAACCACCCAGGAACCACCCAAAATATCCTTATTCTTAAACATGACATGACATTAGCTATTTTCCAATTGCTATGGAGGTAAAAAGCATGTATGATTATCA
>NMRB01002014.1:82677-113279 GCA_002633025.1 Notospermus geniculatus | reverse complement strand
AAACTAGGGACTCAGAACCTCAGCATCTTGTGTTAAGACCTGAGGGGGTGATGGTTTTAAGGGTCCACATCCATTTCAACTCTGTACTGAGGAGGGTCGTCTCATCTGGACATGTCTCGAGGATGGTGAACCTCAGGTCCTCGACAGAATGTCCTGGCAACTTGAAGTGGGCATAGAGTATCGAGCAGTCACGATCATCCTCATTCATCAAAGACGTTTTAAGTGATTCATCTATGACGCAGCCATCCTCAGATCCACAGTTATCACTATGACTGGGACACTATCCTGGCGAACCCCCTTCTCCTTCCTCACCGCATCTCACTTCCAGAGAGTGCATTCATGCTGTGCAATATGACACCAATCGGGTCAGTCTGGCGAGGCAGCAATGACCCAATGGTGACCCCATGCTGAGAAGGCCACTTGACTGTGTTATTATTTAGCGTAAACACAGGTGATAGCACTGATATGACCGACCCCCTCATATCTCCTGTGTTAAAACAGTACATTCTAGTACATTGGAGAGAGGGGTCGGTAACAGCAGCGAATACACGGAGGTGGAGCGTCATGCTTATCAACTTCCTCACCCTGGGGAATCACTCAACCATCGTGCAGAGTGGCAATCCCACATTCAGAGTCGGGTTTTCCCACATCCAGAGGGAAAATGGCAGCTTCTTCAGGAAACGCGAGTCCAGCACCTGCGAATATTCAAAATTCGTCATCGTAATTGAACCGGTTCTTGAATTCAACACTTCTATAGACAAATCCCTAATTCCAAGTTCTGCGCACTTCCGCCGAAATAGCAACAAGAACCTCGATCTGAAACCAGCTGACGTGACGCAATCCGTGATTCAGCAATGGTCGACTCTGACGTAACGTCGTCGAAGTCACTGTCGTGGGGTTCTCTGCGTCACGTCATTCAGTTTCAGACCGAGGTTCTTGTTGCTATTTCGGCGGAAGTGCGCAGATCTTTCCGTTTACGTCAATTTGGGATTTGTCTATTCGGATCTGAAGAAGCCTGGCCATTATTTCTAGTTCGAATTCTTGGATAGTGTTTCTTTTTAGAAGCGATTGAAGTGGCCAAACATGCCTCTTTATCGAAAGATAATGCTGGGCAGCAGGGTTTTGCGATTGTCGGTCCTTTGGGCTAAGGATCAATCGTCGCTTAATCTAGACTCTCTGTTACATTTGTACAGGCTGTACTTTATCGGAAATGTTGACCCAAATGGTCCATATTGCAGTAAACGCCTTCGTTTTAAACAAAAATAATGGGCCACCATACCACAGAGGTGGCACCGCCATCTCCCAGAGTAAAGACCAAGATGGGCCAAAACAGCATACCTCCAGTACGAACGTAATGAAGGCCTAGGGCCTAGCTAACCTGAAAACATCACTGGCCAATGTTCTGGGATATTATGAGGCAGAGTTTGGGATCTTTTACGGTGCTCCAAGCCAACAACAAAACCATGGGAGGGATTCTGGAGAGCACTGAACAGTCATCATTATCAAAAGTGCTGTCATTTTTGTCAATATTCATGGGCCATCTGAATTCAATCCAAGTCGCAAGTGGCGTCCAGGTGCTGATTTGGAGGGTTGTTTATTGGTTTTGCATAGGCATTTTGCAGTAAAAACAACAAATCATGTCTGGAAGTAATGAAATTTATTATAAAAAATAGAGTATCAGTAATGCGTCCACAAGTACAATTATCACAGACTGAAATTGAATAACCTGAGATGAATGACAAAATAACCCTGCTATCCACAGACAGGGAACAACGAAGAGGAACCTTTTTTATAATGGTGAGTTCTTATATAGCGCTTCATAGCGTATTACGCTCTCTTAAGCGCTTCACACATTATTACCCCAGCCTATGATTCAGAAACCTTTCTGTAGAAACCAAAGAGCAGCCACAATATAGCGCACACGATGGACATTTCAGGCCAGTTGAGAGTTACAGAGTGGCACGGCCGGGGATCGAACCCCCGACCTTCCGATCACGACTCCACAGCCCTAACCATTATGCCACCGCGCTTATCATGTTTATGTGATTCAAGAGTTCTACACAGCAATATACCATGATTAATTTAAAGGACAGGGCATCTAGTTTTATTCACAAATGCCATCAACTGTATGTCTATTGCTTTCAGGAGATCGCGGTCTTGTTCTCCTTGCTTTGGCATGCTGGTACGAAGCCAAACCCCTTTTTCATCGTCTCCTTTTTTTCGATTTCGTTTGGCTTCCACCATCAGCATTAGCTTCAACCCTATGGGCTGTATGCACCAAACGAAGATTATCTTGAACTCAGGTTGAGCCGCAACTTTTCCAATGTTCAGGTTTGCCAGGGCATGATGTGACAATGGAAAAGTTTTGGCTCAACCTGAGTTCCAGATAATCTTCGCCCGATGCATACGGCCCTAAAGCCGCTCTCACACGTGCGACAATTTGCGTGCGATTGTATATTTCTACGTTACGCAAACAATCGCAGAAATTATCGCAGATTTGTCGCAGACGTGTCGCTGACGTATCGCAGAATTGTCGTAAAGTTAACGATAATCAGCATTTTTTGGCGTTCACTTGCGGTTGTTTGCGACAATCTGCGATTATTGCTGCGACAATCGTGGGACAATACGGGTTTTCTGTCTGCAGCCTCTTCAGTCGACACCGATAATTTGGGGTTATAAACTATTTTTTGCGACATTGTGCGATATTCTGCGACAATCTGCGGTTGCTTTGCGATAAGTTGCGACAAGGTTAACTTTTTTGAACATTTCCAAAATTTTACGATTATACGCGATTGCCTGCAATATTATCGCAAGGTCTGCGATAGTTTGCGTTAATTTGCGACAGTACACCTGCGATTGTCTATCGCAATTAAACGCAGGCCAACTGTCGTGTGAGAGTGGCTTAAGACAATAAAGAAGATAGGCAAATTAAAGGAGGAACTTGCTCTGAAATATCCAGTACAGCAGCGACGTGTTCGTTGCCGCATGCAGGCGACTACGTAGACGACGAAGCGTGGCGGCTCTGATCAAGATGGTGCGGTGGCCATCTTGTTTCTTCATTCTTGCACTAGTGGTTTACTTGATCCCGATGGTATATAAATCTGCTTTTTCTCAATCTCACCTATCTATTGATTCAATGATTATATAATTTATAGAATTGTCAGGATGGGTCCTCCATATGCTGGCCCACACGCCCCTGAAGCCTAGGGGCATTACTCAGCGGGATTATCGGGTTAAAGGGATGCTCCACTCATTGTGTAAAATTTTGAATTTTTGAAATATCGTTAATACATTCAAATCCACTGATATCTGCAACATGTCGTTTTTTTTTAAATCAGGAAACACATCATTTTAAGTATTTTAATTGGATCCCAAGGTGTGAGGAAAACAATTGGACAGAATTAGGAAAAGAGAGAATGTATAGGGCTAAGGCGAATACTGTAAAGGGTAGACAAAGAAACCCAAATAAAAACAGCTAAGGGAAACAGAAGTGTAAGATAAATAAAGATGGCAGGAAAGTAAATGGTCCATGCTAAGGATTACAGCGTGAGCCAAAATGGAGATAAGTCTAAATATCCTAAGTCTAAATATCTTACCTTCTTAGACCCTTGTTCTAGACCATTCTTTTACTAGCTTCTCAGCTGGTGTTTTTTCTGCAATTCTCTTTGTCTGCCTCCTCTCTGCTTGCCCACCCCTTTCTCTGCGGTCTTAATTACTTGTTATGTTGTTGTTTATTCTGGGATTTTGATCTGACTCTTATACTTGTGTTCTAATATTTTCTCTCACTCCTGAGGAAGACACCGTATATAGTGTCGAAAGCTAGAGCCGACCATGTACCATACATGTAAAATTAAAAAAGTTGATCTTAGAAATCGGTGTTACCATCCTCCTTTCTATATTGTTAACGATCAACACGGCTACCACTTCCATACTGATTATATTGCAAGCTTTACTTAGATTTAACCATTTTGGGGCCAAGTTATCAAGTTAGTTTGACTCAGTTATTGGAACAAATCTGAACAGCCAATCAGAAAACACCTTGCTTTAATGTGCTGTAATGTGCGGGAAATTTAAATTCACTTGTGGAGTCTAATGAATGAGAGGCCTTTCACAGCACTATGGCAAAATAAACCCTTAAAAGCTTGAATGGTGGACGTCAGATGTGGCAGCTCCCGCTGCAGGCAAAACAGCTTCCATAAAGGGTGAAAAGGAAGAGCTATGGAAGCTGTTTTTACTCCACTGGCCAAAACCTTATTTTTGAGTCCTGTGCCCTCAGCCTCAGTGCCTTCTTCAGAGTGGCCTTGCATTTATTAGTGTAATGGCCTTTTCTCAAAGGGAAAGTTACGGCAGCTTGATTTAGGCCTAAAGTGCCAGTGGCACTCAACTTCTTTTGTAAGGTAAACTTTTTCTGAAGTAAATAAAATCGAAGATCCAAACAAAATAACTTTTTCGAACGTCACATTTTGGGTGCTAAACTTTTTTTGAAGTAAAAAAATCAGAAAATCCTAACAAAATAACTTTTAGCACTTCACCTTTTGGAAGCTAGTGGAAACCCTGCGATTATTAACAAAGAAAGATAAAAGGGTTGCTGTGGGATTCGAACCTGGAACTGGTGGACCTGTGATCTGAAAGGAGAGAACGAGTGACTGTTAGTGCACTAGGCTATTGGGGCAAACTGCTCGGACCACGCTTTTATTTTCCCCTTGTTACAAATCTATTGACTTGCCTTCACTGTGACTCACAATAGGCCTATGGGCCTGTGAGACCTTAACAATGGTTACGGTGATTTAAGGGGCGGACAACCGTTGACACCACCGTTGTAACGTTACAGAATGTCTGTATAATGTCCGGCGGACTGGTGAATGACGGCCTAAAATCATCACACTTCTACATTTTGTTCAATTTTGTCCCGATTTTTCGGCCTTTCAAGGGGAGACATCCGAAAGATGCCCGGCGGGCACTGTTTGTTTTTGTTTTGATTAGCGTCGTGTCACCGTCGATTAACAGATGGCGCTGTGCGTTGTGGCACAGGCCCCGAGAGAGCAATCGGTGAGTTTAGAACGCGTTTCTAACCAAAAAAACGCTAGTTTGTAAAAACACGCCCAAGAGTTCGTGAACTCGGGGTGTGTTTTTTACAAACGAGCGTTTTTGGTTAGATACGTGGTCTAAACTCACTGATAGCTCTATCGGGGCCTTTTTTGTTTTGATTAGCGTAATGTCACCGACGATTAACAGATGGGGCTGTGCGTTATGGCAAAGAGTGACCGTCGGGCAATATCTTAATTCGGATGTCTCCCTTTAACACGGGTATGATTAGTACAGGACAGGGAAGGAAAACAGTGCCCCTTTAATTTCTGGCGTCAAAACGAGCCCTTTGTTATGGTTGCCTGACAATAAAATTAACGCGGGTGATCCACTGATTTTACGACGGGTTTACGATCAGTTTGCGATTAGTTCACGACGGCAGTCGTTAACGATTCGCAAACTCTTCGTAAACTAGTCGCAAACTGATCGTAAAGAAATGACGATTCGCTGACGACTGACGTCGTGAACTAATTGCAACTGATCGTCGAAAGAAATGACGATCGTCCAACTGACTGATCGTCCAAAGAAATGACGATTCGTTGACGACTGACGTCGTGAACTAATTGCAACTGATCGTCGAAAATTTGCGAAATTTTGGAGAGACGACTTATCGTATCATATCAGAAAGATGTACAGGCCATCTTTCCACGACAGAACTTAAAACGACGTCGCTGCGATCGCAGCTGTGGGATCAACGTCACATGGGTAATAATAATAATAATGTGTGGGCTTATAGTGCATTTTACATTTAAGTGTCAAGGCACTTCACATTGTTACCCAGCCTAATGCAGAAACCTTTCTGTAGAAACCAAGGGCTGCTACAATCAAGCGCACACATGGACATTTCAGGCCAGTTGAGAGTATACAGAGTGGCACAGCCAGGGATTGAACCCGCAACCTTCCGATCACGAGCCCAACTCTCTAACCATTGTGCCACCGCGCTCCCCAAATGGGGTTCCTCATTTATAAAACAAACGATATTGTTTAATCTTGCATCTTCCTGGTCTCTTGTACGAATCACTTATTAAAATGTAGCCATTCGGATCAAGGACACCTGTTGACCAATCACTGAAGTACAGCAAATGTTGTTTGGATGTCGTGAGGTGTTTAAGGTCGTACTTAATCTTAACGAGTGTTAATGAGCTAAAAGAGTTGTTCGATAGTATGGCAAACAGGATCCCACTGCTGAGGTAATCCCACGACAACTGAAAATAGGCAACTAAAACATATCCCAGAGGGATGACGCATTGCTTGGTATACCGACCTGATTTCTTCTGAAATAATGTGAGTTCATTTGGAGATTTTGTCACTACAGCGATGGTGTTTTCGACCCATACGGCCGTCATGGTTGGGAAATGGTGATTCTTTTTTGTTTTTATCGGCCGAGCAGATGCAAGGGTAATCGAAGGAAAATGTCCCTTCCGTTTGTTCAAAACATCAAACAACACAATACTGGATATGTTTTCGTATACCGCACGCCATATAAGGTGATTTTCGTCCATTGAAAGATAGGCATCGCCGCACCATATTCCACTGAAACTATGGTCAATAGAAACTGTAGATATAAATCCATGGGTAGGACTCCGTAACTCCGCCGTGACGTTGACAAAACGTGGGTATCCATATATTATCACAACTCCACTGGCGATACAGAAAAAAGTAGTTGGGCGTTTTGAGATTTTAAGAAGTATCCTTGGTTTCTTGTCATATTTTGGTGAATAAGTATATAATTTGATTGGCATCGATGCGCGATGCCAGCTACCGCAATAATAACCAAATAGAACTGTTTCCTGTTTTAAACAATACAGGAGTTTAAAATGTATCATAGACGAATCCGCAGGTAAATGTATCATCCGCTCAAATTTGTATTTTCCCTCTGGTTGTTTTGCTAATAGCGCCGAAAAAGAGAACGACATCGAAAAATACTTCATTAGTTGGTTGACATTTTTGTGAGCTCTGTTGACGAACCACAGGCGGCCCGAGCTTTGTCAGGCCTGGATGGGTCACGTGGGGTGTTTCGTGGTTTGATGAAGGGTATAAGGAGTTAAAATGGGGGTGGGGGGGGGTGGGGGGGCTCTTGACGGATAGATATAAGAGTTCAATCCACACGGGACATCAGTTCCTTACACACCGTGTCATAGCCACAGGGATCTGACGCGAAAGTTGTAAACTCTCATCAGGGTTAGGATTTTTATTACACAAACACTCCACTCATCAACAATCAGCCTCATAATGCCACGATGAACCAGATTCATGGTACAGGCTAACATGAGGCCAAACTGATCTGCTTATCAGTCACTGGTAGGTTTCTGGCATTTTTAGGCTTGTCAAAGCAGACCCTACACCTGTCTTACATACTGAACTTGCCGTTCATTGGAGGAAAATCCAGGGATTGTTCATTTGTTGTTTCTGCCATATATCCCACAATGCATCACAGCCCGATAAACTAATAATGACTGCCGCCATGATGTCAGCACTGGTCTTACACAGGAAATGATTTTCTACTTCGTTTTCTTACGAAACGAACTTCATTGCACGTGAGAAACAAACTCGGTCGACATATTACTTCACTAAGACGATAGCCGCCCTCCGGGTGCAAGTTTATGGTTATTTGAAGGCGCGAGCGTCCACCAAACGTTCTCAGATCTTTATCTGCTGGACACGAGAAAATAACCCACACAAACAATAACTACATCAAAAATGGACACAAATGGTCACTTATTACAGGCGTAATTTTTGCCGGCGGAAAAATCAAGGACAATAAAGTAATGGCTCAATATGGTCACCAGGTGACCCAATCAGGTTGAATGTAAGGTAGGGATAATAGCCTAATATAATACAGTAGAACCTCACCTAAAGCCGCCCATACACGGCGCAATATTATTGCACAATATGGGGCCCAAATGGGTGGTCGTGTGCTTTTCGCATGAAGGGTAGAAGAAAGATTGGCAATAATATTGCCCATTGTGATCCTCATATTGTGCAATAATATTGATCGTGTATGGGCCGCTTAACGGACACCTCAATACAGCGGACACCTCAAGATTACGGACAGATCTGTCCAGTCCCGAATTTTCCCAAGCCATTTTCAATATAAATTTAACTCAATATAGCAGACACCTCACTATTCAGGACAACGGACAGTTGATTTCTGGAAAATTGGGTTCCATAACCTCACTATTACGGACAGCAGGTGAAAATCTGAAGCCATTTTCAAAGTTTTCATTTACAAAGTGGTCAGTGGTAGGTGATTAAATGACCAAACATGGGGTGCTAATTACATGTGCATTGATTGTTTATGATCATACATGTACTGATCACTTTTAATTAACACCTGAACACACTGAATTACTGAATTCTTTAGTTTGGTGGGACAACGGCTCTGTTTGGACTCTCTTGTCTTAATAGTCCGTTGTTCGTGATTCTGCATGGAAAACTAGGCTAATGCTGGGCAGTCAACTTTGGTCTCTTTCTTTTCTAAATAAAGGAGTGTAATGAAAAAGTGCTTGTTGAAAAATGGCAAATGTGATGGAAACACAGCCCACTCTCCACTTAGTAATGCATAGCTAACTGTGGTCTTAACAAGCTGCCTGATTCTTGTTTTCAAAGATTGTTCAATATTATGCTGTTGAAAATATTTGTGAATTGTAGGCCTAAATTGTTCAAGATATAGGGCCGTATTCTAGAAGCTTCCTTAAGTGTAAGGTCGACCTTTAGCTATTGTTTGCAGGGCAGAATACAAAAGATTAAGGTCGACCTTACACTTAAGGAAGCTTCTAGAATACGGCCCATAGTTTTCTAAGCAACAATTTACATAAAATGAAATCATTCCTGATTTGAGTTTACCCTTGCCCTCAAATACAGTAGAATGAGCCATCAAGGGAATGAATACCATTGACCTACTACAGAGCCACCTGGTGTCCGTTATTGATGGAGTTTCAATATTGCGGACACCTCACTATTACGGACAGCTGAGCTCAGTCCCAAGGGTGTCCGCAATAGCGAGGTTCTACTCGCATGTCTCTATCAACATGTGTACATGTATATTCAAAATAGTAGGCTATTATCTCCCTCGCGAGATTTCTTGTTCCCCCTGGTATTCTTCGCCTTTTCGGGGCTGTCGGAGTGGCGTTGGAAAAACATCCGCTTCCGATCCCATGACGTATCGCAGGGTCGATCACCAGGCCAGTCGTTCTCCGCGACATCTTGGTTTTCTCCGAGGACCCCGACTACTTCTACATTACGTCAATATCGCCGAGTGTGGTTTGATGCCCTTCCGCACTTGAAGCCCCGAAAATACCGTAACGTTGAATACAGAGGGACTGCCCCTCGGTATTGAACTTTACGGTATTTTCAAAGTACAAAGGTAGTGCAGATAGAGGACTCATTTCCTCGTGAAGATCCCCAAAATGATCGCCTTCAAAGAATCAATGCTTTTATTTTCAGCACACATTAAAAAACTACTCTAGGTCTAGTGTATTCAGACAGAGCACACATTTTCCACTCGCACTAAGGCTAGGGATACACTGAACGCGATTTACCCATCGCGCGCGTTGTTTCTTTGTTATTTCATGCCGCAATGCCTCCGAAACAAAAGAGATCCGTGCGAAAATCGCGCGCGATGGGTAAATCGCGTTCAGTGTATCCCTAGCCTAAGGCTAATCTAGGCCTATGGGAAGCAGATGGCAGCAGTTTTATGTGCTGAAGTTCCTAAGTAGCCTAAGGCTAGGGATACACTGAACGCGATTTACCCATCGCGCGCGTTGTTTCTTTGTTATTTCATGCCGCAATGCCTCCGAAACAAAAGAGATTCGTGCGAAAATCGCGCGCGATGGGTAAATCGCGTCCAGTGTATCCCTAGCCTAACGTCGGATAATGTAAGGTCGTTCTAAATAAGGTATAATTTGTGAGATGTTTCTACTTGAGCGGTGACATGGGTGAATCGCGAGCGCTGTTTGCTGGTGGTCGGGCGGATTTGTTGAACAGGGGGAATCCAATACTGTGGTTAAAAAATCCGTGCGGTAAATCGCTGTAGAATCGAATTTTCCCCGCTGGCGGAGTTTGCCTCGGTAAATTGGCTCAGTTCTACTGGAAACACATAGAGCAAAACCCATTTTTGCATTCACGGTGGAATTTCGCGCGGTTTGCCGCCGCGGCCACCGCAACGGCAATACGCTCTAGTGGACTTTTTAGGCTAGGGATACACTGAACGCGATTTACCCATCGCACGCGATTTTCGCACGAATCTCTTTTGTTTCGGAGGCATTGCTGCATGAAATAACAAAGAAACAACGCGCGCGATGGGTAAATCGCGTTCAGTGTATCCCTAGCCTTAACGGGCGTTTAGGCTGCGTTCATTTTGAGGTACGCTATACGAACACGCCGGCTAACAATGGCTTCACGGTCGCGAACCATTTGTGAAGCCTTTGATAACTAGCGTGTCCGTATACGGTATACCTCAACGGGTTCGCAGCAGGACCCATGCATTCGTGATGCATCAAATAATAAAAGATGAAAGAAAATGGACTTACACCTCGTTACCCTGCCCTGCACAAAGATAAATATGAATGAGACATTTTTAATGGGGAACCCGCAAACTACTGCCGCTTGGAGGCGCTTTGTACCTCTTTTTTTCGACGTTTCGTACCAGTCCTCTTGTGTTAGTGGAGTCACTACGCGACGTTTTTTGTATTGCTTTGTTCTGTTTTGACGTCTCCGGTACAGCCGCTCGCAGCGCTCCTCCCTGGCCTCATAAAAAAGTCGAGCGGGTTCCCTCATTTTAGAATAACTAGCATGGTACCCGTGGCGAGCACATTCACAGGATGCATGTGGCCAGAGGGTATCAGGACATTTACCCCCCGGACATTTACCCCCCAGACACTTACCCCCTGGACATTTTGCTGGACGTCTCTGTGTGGGAGGAAAATGTTTAGTGGGGGCCAACTCCTCGGAAAATAATCTAGGCCTATGGGAAGCAGATAGCAGCAGTTTTATGTGCTGAATTTCCTACTTTCTGATCACCCTTGAAGACAATGCATTATACCTGGTTCCGTCGGCCACCGTGTAGATGGTGTTGCGTACGCAGCGCCATCTGCACGGTGGCCAGCGAAACCAGGCTAGTGGGCATTGCAAATCATTGGAAGTTTCTTCCACGGAGGAGTTCGTGTTCGAAGTTAAAGCGCCACCGTCAATTATAATATAGATAATAGGTACCATAACACACCATGTATTGTTAAACACCATCGACAGATTCTCCAAAACCCTGTGTTCAAACAGCAACGGAGTCCGCAGTAGTGGAAACTGGGCTGTATAAACAATTCATAATTCGCTTGGCAAACCTTCCCTCTGCAGGGAAAGGGGAGATTATCGAGAGGAGTTTAGGAAGGAGATGATGCTCATTCCAACCTTGGAGGAGTATAATTCCTCCAAGTTCCAACCATTGCATCCTCAGAACATCAGGGGTTCTTAGTGCTCGCTCCCTTCGTCACCGCCCACAAACCCCTGAGAGAATACGCCTGAATCAGTGGAGTATCAAAGCCATTCCAGCAAATGTTCATCCCCACCATCTCCTCCCAAGTAGGCCGGTGATTGTTACACATAACTACGCAGGTTTGAACAAAAGCTGACCCAGCAGGTCAACATGAAATAACTCCAGCGGCGTATCTGTTTGGCGACGTGTGGCCTGAGAATGATATACATTCTGCGCGATGAATGTAGGATAGGCTGAACTCAACTTAGATTGAATCCAGCGGTGTAGGATAGGTTTATCGTCGGCATAATAATGTCAGGGTGATGTCTACTATGGCATGATATCCGTTGCAAAATTCGATACCAAACATATTTCTGTTGGAAGTGTATATTTGCATGGGACATACACATTTATGTTCGATAAAACTTAATGTGTGCATGCGATAAAGTTCATATTCATGTTCGATGTTACATCTATGCATGGGCTAAAATTACATTTATGTTCGATGCTACTTCCGGTTTCATGCGAACTCGGAATTGTGGGTAATCAAAACGTANAATCAAATTCGGCCTCATCAAGATGGTTACCATGGTAACATGCATCTCAAACTCAAGAAAAAAATTTAAAAGACCTCCCGCCCTCCTCAGACAATTGAGAGTCGAAGGATGTTAACCAACTATTTCATTTACATGGCCTTAAAACACGGGAGCCAATCAGGGTCATCCTTTCAAAGTTACCCAGAATTCCGAGTTCGCACAAAAGCGGAAGTCACATCGAACATAAATGTAATTTTAGCGCATGCATGGATGTGACATCGGACATGAATGTGAACTTTTACCATACGCACATGTTACGTTTTGATTACCCACAATTCCGAGTTCGCATGAAACCGGAAGTAGCATCGAACATAAATGTAATTTTAGCCCATGCATAGATGTAACATCGAACATGAATATGAACTTTATCGCATGCACACATTAAGTTTTATCGAACATAAATGTGTATGTCCCATGCAAATATACACTTCCAACATAAATATGTTTGGTGTCGAATTTTGCAACGGATATCATGCCATAGTCAGCTGCTTGGCTGTGAATATTACAAAGGCCGTTATACATGTATACGTGTAACTGATCTCTAGTTAGGTTGAGGTGGGGAAGCTGAGGTTTTTCAGCACTGTGTTGTGCGTGACACTACGGTACAATCTACGTGTAATGCCTGTCATCTTAAGGTGACTCAGAAATGGCGTTCGCCGATTGGGCGCATTTTCTCAGGCGCCAAATACCCCAGCAAATCAAGCGAAATCTCTCAGGGGTTTGTCTGCGGTGACGAAGGGAGCGAGCAGTAAGGACGCCTGATGTTCTCAGGATGGGCTTACTTGAAAAAGCGGAACGGAACGGAACAGGTGGAATCATTGCGACACTGCCCTGCACGCCGATCTAGATTTGCCTCATGCATGCGCCGGGGCCTATGCCACAACTCACCGATTATCATTGGCAAAGCAGTAGGCCTACGCTTATCACAGCGGCGGATTGTAGAGCCCACTGGGCCTATCATTAGGGCCTACTTGCAGTCTTTTCCGGTCGCAGCCAAGGTTATAAGTTGTGGAATTGCCCTGCGATGAATTGTCAATAAAGAAAATGATTTGAAAAACACGTGCGTGACGGAATAATCAATGCTCCCAACCATCCGCGATTCCAGGACCCATATTCATGAAACTACTTAGTCTAAGTGTCACACTTAGACTTAAATAGTTTCATGAATATGGGTCCATGTCTCAAATAAAGTGCATTTGGGATAGGACAGCAAGATTAGGTACGAGAGTGATTCCGTTCCGCCTGTACCACATTTTCCAGTAAGCCCTCAGGATGAACCATGGAGATAATACCTCTAGTTAACAACAAAGTTTTTGTATTGGGTCACCATGAGTGAATAAAACGGGAAGCATTCGTTGACATTTCAAGAATCCGAAGATGATCTCAATGTCGAGATCATCTCAATCGGATCATCTGAATCTCAATGAGATCTCTGATTTTTGGCGCATGATTACTTGACGTAGCCCATTGTTGATGACGCAAAGCCTATGAAGGGGGACGCATTGCTGATGCTCAGCCAGCGGCGGGGAAAATGAGAAACCCAAAAGAACGATTAAGTCATAGAAACGACGAACAGATATCTATACCTTTTTCCTCCAGAATCCGACAGGAAGCTTGGCACGCCGGTTATCTTCAACCCAAAATTTGAATCTGTGCATTTCGCATTGCAGCGACACGAAGTCGAAATAAAAACTTGGGGAATTTCCTTGAATGGCGTTAGCTGTCGAGCAATGAAAGAGGGACCGTGTGTAGAAAACACTGCTGTGTTCCTGATGGTGATACTGTGATGAGATACGTTCCAACAACGTCACTTTGATGCTTGCATGACAGTACATCATGCACTGAATAAGGCATATCAAGGCTGTTTTCTTTGACATATTTCGTTGAATTTGAATGCCTGCAATACGTCGCTGTGTGATGTCAGGAACCTATGGTTCACCTGAAATGGGCTCACCTGCAGGTAGTGCACTTTGATCTTAGAGCCAAAAGACCGAGAACTTGCAGGTACCATGCACGTTTCAGCTGATCGTCCTATTCCCGTTTTGTGACGGTGTAAGGCCCATCTCACACTGCCACGATTCCGACCACGATGCCTCTGTATTTGTATTTAAACCGTTTGTTTGACAAGATAAATTTACAATAGAACACAGAGGAGGGCCAAAGCCATGAAAGCAGAGCATACCGGCCCTTACAGCATATATATTCGTGATGGCACCCTATTGCTTTCCTAATGACTTCCTACAGGGTTCCTAGACACTTCGTAGAGGCCTCGTGATAATCGTACCCATTGTAACATTATGCTCCCGTTCCATAGAGTTCACGTTTTCACGATGAATTGACCTTTTTGCACGGTTCAAGCGTGAATTGTCATGTTTCACGGGTGAACCTAAGAATGGGCAATGTATTTATTATGATGCGGGTTCCATTGGTGTCATTTTTCTACCTTCGGACAAGTGCGATCCATTTCATGCGTGAATAAATGAAAATCACCCGTGACACGAGGAATGAACATGCTCATTCTTTTGGGCGTGAATTCTGTGGAACCAACCCTCTAAATCAAAGATGAATCGTAAAACGAGAATGAAATGGTCCATGGACCATGTGCTCACTCGTTTGGACATAACAGTGTAATGACAGAGAGAGGTACATGTCGGTTATGAGCAATCTGGGTCAAGTCATTCCCAAGTTGCAGGACCTCAATGATTGTTGGGTTATGCCGCCTGGCGGCCATATTGGATGTCCGATCGGGCCAAAACTTCACATGCACATAAAGGTCATCTAGAGGGAGCCACATAGCACATTTGAGCGCTCTAGGTCAAGTTGTTCCTGTGTTATAGCACATTTCATGATTTTCGGGTTGCGCCACCTGGCGGCCATATTGGAAGTTTAATCAGGCCGAAATTTGACGTGCTTGTAAAGGTCACCTAGAGAGAGGTAAATATCAAGTTTGAGCACTCTGGGTCAAGCCGTTCCTGAGTTATAGCACTTGGTCGATTTTCAGGTTACGCCACCTGGCGGCCATATTGGATGTCCGATCGGACCGAAACTCGGTAGTTTTGAAGGTACCCCTCTAATACATGTTTATGAAAGATATGAAGATGCTCGGTGAAATAATGAAGACCTGTGGCAGGTTCGTCACTTTTGTAGAACTTTGACCTCTATGACCTTGAAAAGTAGGTCAAATCAAAAACCCGTTATATATGTTATGTATTCTAATTAGATACACTTATGATAAAAATTTGGAGACGATCCAGTCATTAGTTCAGGAGTTATTGCACTTTTTGTGTTTTTGGTTTTGGCCACCTGGAGGCCAAGCCAAGAATCGAATCGGACCGAAACTTGGTGTCGTAGGTCATCTGACCTAGGGGTATATATGTACCAAGTTTCAGATCAATAGCTCCAGCGGTTACGAAACGTGCCCTGCTAACGGACAACGCCGGACGACGGACGACGACGACGGACGACGGACGCCGCAGGACGATAAAAGCTCACGAGTGAGCTAAAAATGAAAGGGGAAAAGTGAAAAGTGAAAACGTGAAAACGTGAACTCTATGGAACTGGAGCCTTAAGTCCACGATCCCTCTACAAAAGCACTTCGTAGCATTCGTATAGGCATCGTGGCACTGTGAGATGGGCTACACTGTCCGCTTTATTGTGTGGCGGACACTCAAACACTGAATGATGTTTATCAGTGCTTCCCCCATTGTCGGGTCGCGGTTAATTCCATCAATCTTTTGCTGGGTGGGGTGGCATTGGCAAACCGGGGAGCAGTGAAAAGCATTTCACGGTGTCCGGTAAGTAGTCGTAAAATTGACCAAGCCGAAATCAAATTGCGTGGAATATCCTCGACTATGAATCAAATCAGACGGGAATGTCACTTTTTCGAAACAACTGGGAAAAGGTTCCTTATAAAACCAGGATAAAATATAACATCGAACTACAATTTGATTCCCCAGTGTGAGTAATACCATAATGACACGAACAGATACAATATTAACAATATTGATAATATTGATAAAGGATCGATTATCAGTTCAGAGAAAAAAAGAGAACGCCTATTTGGTTTTTGTTTCTTTGTAATATATCAATCCGTGGTATTGTTTATTTTGTATGGTTAGCTTTTAATTGGGAACAGGTTTGAAGGGAAAGAATGCCCTAGGAAAAACTGTCCGGGGAACAAAAGATCCTATTGTTTCATTCTAATCTATGACAATTGGTTTCTATACCCATGCCGCTTAACCCCTTCGTGCCGAGTCTGGACTTTGGTCGAGATAGGCCTGTACCACACACCCTCGCACATTCAAATTGACCTAGAATCGTAACCAATTGACCGATTGATGTCTGCTTTGCATATTTTTTATTGCGAGACTACCCCCCCCCCCTCAATACGCGATTTTGCTCCGTTCGAAGAAACCTGGCTAAAATTGCGTTTTAACGTTTGTCCCAAGGTCTAGATTGACAGACTCCAAAGTGCAAGTCTGACCTGTTGTGACAAAATGGCCATATCTCCGGAACGGAAGCAGCTACGACGACGCGACTGGCGCCAGAAGAAAGAGTAGAAAAAAGTATCTTCATTTTGACCAATTTTCAGACGCGTAGGAGCAACGGTTATCGAGATGTAGCCGTTTAAAGATTGGTAACCCGACGAAAACGTAGGCCGAATGCGAGTATTTCCTCACAACTTGCATCTTCGGCTCTGGCCTGTTTCTTTCACAGACATTTTGGAAGAAGCAAACCTGCATGAGGTCGTGGCCCATTAAGTTGCCTCCAGAATGAGCGTCTTGTCACCAGTTTTGGTGGCATATTTTGGGAGCTAGAAGCGTTTTTGTAGGGACATCAGAAATTCATGTTACGAAATGGACCCTTTTTACTTACTATTAGGACCGAAAGGGTTAATCCGTCATTCAACAATAGAAGTGGACACTTTTTACAGGGGGACACTATTTACTGCTACACCGGGCGGAACTAAAGTCACGACGTGGCGCTACGAGAGATCTGCCCGACTTTTTTTCCTAACGTTATTTACATTTATTTCTGGCATGAAAATAAGCAGTTTTTGTTGGCCGCCTGAGAGTAAACCTTACATTATCCTGTTGCAGATGAAAATTTCTTTAATCTTCTTTAATCGCATTGCTTTTTTTCCTTAAAATGAAGAGATGTTGGCGATAAAGCAGCGTTTTTTGAGGGTGTGTACCAAGACCTATGAATTATTCTGTCTCAGTTTTTGGCCAGGGTCGTCGTATTTACCTAGGGTCTTCGTTATTTACTGGATCTTCGTTTTATACCTAGTACGGTCTTTGCTTTTACTTGGTCTTTTTACATGTATTAGGTCTTGTGCATTCGTTTTATACCCACCCCATTTTGTCCAATTTTCCCAGTACAAAAATGTACAGGTCACTTTTCACAAGTTTCACTTTTCACTTTTTCAAAAGCTTCACTTTTCTCAAGTTTGAAAAGAGCTGACTCATAGGCAGCGGGGAACCAGGGTTTGGTGCCAGATGTGGTGGTGTAGGTTGCGGAGGTAGCAGTTGGAGTAAATTTTGGGGTGTAGAATGAATTGCACAGTATGGAATGGGTTAAGTTTGGGAAGTGATAGCCTCTGGCTGGTAATCAGTGCAGGTGTAAGAGGGAAAACTGTCCCGCTTACATCAGCAAAATAACGCGGTCAGCAAGAATTCATCACTTGCTGTGGTGATCAACCACGTCTTCAGGGTCGTCCTCAGTAATGAAACAGGGTAGTTTTCATGTCGTCTTAAAGATAACATGGAAACGAGGTTGATTGCTGATATCTGGGATTCCAGGCGAAAATAGCAAAATTCAACATCCACATTTTCTGCCCACAAAAAAATACATGTAATTTGACGCTATGGCCGCATCTATTTCTTAGTGACACTTAAGTTTCAAACCTTTAATAATAATAAATAATGTGTGGGCTTTTACATTTAAGTGTCAAGGCACTTCACAATTATTACCCCCAGCTGTTCATTCCAATTTCATATCTCCACTCCCCGGGGAGTATTACAGACCCGGCAGCCGATTTCAGCACTCTTGGACTGACATTCACATAGATACCACCACTACCGGCTACTAGCAGGTACCCCTTTTACACGTGGGTGGGCTGAAGCAAGTGAGGCAAAGTGACTTGCTCAAGGTCACAAGCGAGCGTGTTTTTTCTTGGTCAGGACTGGGAATCGAACCCGGCACCCTCTGATCAGGAGTCCGTCTCGCTAACCTCACATCTACATCTCACGTCGCTCCCTTTACATCTCAGCGTACGCGTTGCACCCCGAAACGCGCTCCAGTCTTGAACTACAGGACATTTTTGTCCCAACAAGTTGATTTTCTGACACATAACCAAAATAATGATGACGTTCCACTTGACGTTCGAATGCTTCGAAGATTGGCGGCACGGTGGCGTTCCGGGAACATTGCTTGCGTCAAGCAAGTCAACATGAAGAAAATCCAACGCTATATTATGTTTCGTACGGCAGCATTTTAGTGCCACAAACGTTTCTGTTTAGTCGCAATAAGGACTGTTTATCTCGTAATTATGACTTTTTTTCTCTTAGTTACGACTTTTTACCTCGTTATTACGACTTTTTCTCTCGTAATTACATGACTTTTTTCTCGTAATTACGACTTTAATCTCGTTATGATGCCTTTTATCTCGTAATTGCGATTTTTTTATATCGTTATTACGACTTTTTATCTCGTAATTACGCGAATCACGTGGTTCGTTCTGGAGGCAATTGGTGCGACTTTACGCGTGGACAAAATTCAAGCCGTGTTCGCAGTCCTAGTCTGCAGGAACGGTCTGATAAATCCAAAGTGAACACCGCGTCCGCGTTCACGGTCGCGTTCGCTTTCATCAGAATAAAAATGCCTTAAAGCTGAATTGCATCAACAATAATCATACCGGCCTAACTAGACACTAGTAAAAGCGACCGTAAATGCCAACCGGAACATGACGGACTCCACTACACCTACACCGCTTGATTTCGCAAATCAACAATCCAAAGGACGAAAATCATAGCGTAGCTGAGAGACAGGCATCAAAAGAAAAACAAATCTTACCAGGTATTCGAACTCAGGACCAGGGTCCTATTTCATAAGGTGATTTTAAGCAATTAGTACCATTAACTTTAATGCATTTTCCATTATGTTAAAGCTATCAGTAACTTAAAATCATTTTTTAAAGGCTGAGGATATGTACACAGCATGCTGTGTATGCAACTGAAAAATTATGGTTGGGTACACAGCATGCTGTGACAGCAAGCCAACATATATTCTTGCGTACACAGCAGGTATATTAATATTCATTAGGTGCATAATAATAGCTCCGCCCCCCCCTCTGCTGTGTACCGAGGATGTGTACGTTTTTGCGTACACAGTACAGCATGATGTGTATACAGCAGAAAATACAGTTGCTTACACAGCATGTCCTCGTTTTTCTTGTTTTGGGAGGACACAGAGGCTAAAACCTGGGCATCAGGACAGTCCCCGCATGACTTCATGCTGTCTACCGAGGATGTTGTTTCGTACACAGTACAGCAGAAAATTTACAGTTGCTTACACCATTGTACACAACATGTTTTGGGAGGAGAGGCCAAAATCTGGGCATCAGGACAATCCCCTCCAACTTCATGCTGTGTATGTTGCTTGCTTACACAGCATGATGTGTGCCCAGCAGGAAATTTACAGTTGCTTACACATTTGGTCCGTGGTCATGTTTTAAGATGCTAAAAGGGGAAGAGTAAGGGGAGCCATTATGTACATGTAGTGATTACACTACATGTACATGTAGTGTTGGAAGTAATCTTATTGAAACAGAGTTCAGAAGTTCAGTCACATAATGATACCATCATTTTATTGCAAATTAACAAGTAGTAAAACAAACGAGTCTGAAAGAACCACAAGAATAATGGAAAAGTAAGACCCCATAATACCGTTCTGGTACTTGAAACAATCAGTCACCTAATGATATCCCAGTACAAAGGCGTTATAAGACCTACGACCCACTACAGGGTGGCCCAAAAAAGTGCAACATGGAGAGCCCGATTTTGGTCTGCAGACCAGGTTGGTATGATTGGACGTCCGTTTCCAACCGATTAAACAAGTTGATCAGATTGTGCAACCGACCGAATTCTGTGGTTGCGCTATTTTATTTGTGGTCTTCACTTGTGGGCAATAACCACACCGTGTTATAGGGGCTTGGGCTCATAATGGCCTGGTCACTTTCTAAGTACAACCTGGTCCCCCTTGGAGATTTAACAGGTGGATGTTGCACTTTTTTGGGGACACCCTGTAGAAAACTAAGACCCTGATACAGTAGTACACCTCATGAAGCAGCCAGGGCCACCCTCAACTCTGGTTAGGCGAAGATTACACACCCCTGTGACCTTAAAAGGTAGGTGAAATCAAAACACCTGTAGCTATAAACATGGCTAAAGCAATGTGCATCACTATATGAAACAAGTAATGTAATGATGCAACCGTCAGTGAGGCAGATTCATACACAGAACAGACAGGTGTAGGTCTCTGGTTTCTCTCGGAGCTGACAGCAAGTCAAATGGCACCAGCGGGCACACACATCACACTGCACCAACTGTTTTGGCTCTTGGCCTTTTTCAACAGCGCAGAAAGGCAGTTCACATGTCCTTTTGTCCGGAGTGGCAGAATGATGGATGATTTTCCCAGTGACGTAACTGCGGAACATGTCTACATGACACTGACGCATCACAATAGGTGGTACCCCTCTCAAGATGGCCTCAGCATTCTGAAATGAACACATGGTATGAAATTGTGATTAAAACAATAAGAGAAAGTGAACTACCTTTTGCACGTGTTTTGCTTCCTGGTCAAATCTATGGTATGTTTGCAATTGCTTTTTGAATACGTTGTATTATTCGACCCCAGGAATACAGACAAAACATCCAAATATTACATGCGCAATGCTACATTAATTGAGTACATTTAACATTGTACAGTGGCACATCATCATCTCATTGAGGCTTACCATAAGAACAAACACCCCGCAGCTGGTACCGTCATTTTGTTTACTGCAAGGGTATGCTTTCTGCTTCCAATAACCAAACTTCTCACCACGTTTTTCCATGAACATTCTGAAACAATATAAACAGAAGTATTTGTTGGGGGGGACCTGGATCAGGAATTTTGCTATGCACGATTACACTATAGAATTTAGTTTGTTGTCAATCAAGTCCTGATGATGATGGTCGAAAGTCTACACCCTGTGGCGGCTTAACCTCTTCTTACCAAAATCCCCTAGGCCCTACACGGGTGCTGGCCTATCTGTGTTCAAACTCACCTCCATTTGCTGATGTAGGAAGACACACGACTATCTGGCCAGTTCAGTGAATTTAGGATTCCAACGGTCCTGTCAACTGTGTTGGCAACAAGCAGTATCCAATGATGGTTAGTGCAGATTGGCAACATTATCCACCTGAAGTTCTCCAATTCAACCTGGAATAAGAATCAACAGCTACATAAGTTTGAAGTCAAGGCAAATAACTCCCTAAAATTGTCTTCAAACTTTTCGCCAGAAGTACTGGTTCGAACAAAGGACCTGTTGTTTCTGAAATTGATCATTAAGACATTTGAAGTCACTTACTGAAGTGGGGGCAATGCTGGCTTTCAGAAGAGGAATCTTCCTTAGTTATGCATAGCATGGACCATGTGGACTGCAGAATGACATCAAACAAAACTGACCTTCTTGAACATCCAGCTGAAATCATTCTGCTCCCATTTGTAAGCCAGGAAGCTGGGTAACATCAGGACTGTATCTTGGACTTTATCANATATTGCAGAGACTGTGCCACTCTGAAAGCTAAAGACTCGGTCATATTGCAGAGGCTGTCCCACTCTATGAAAGCTTAAGACTGAGCCTCATTGCAGAGGCTGTGCCACTCTATGAAAGCTAGACTGAGCTTCATTGCAGTGGCTGTGCCACTCTGAAGGCTAAAACAGCCTCATTGCAGAGGCTGTGCCACTCTATGAAAGCTAAAGACAGCCTCATTGCAGAGGTTGAGCTGCAAATTGAACTCCATTGCAGAGGTTGTGCCATTCTAAGAAAACTTTGTATTGAGGCATATTGCAGAGCCTGTGCCAGTCTATGAAAACAACAGATTATCCTCATTGCAGAAGCTGTGCCTCTGTGTCTTTGAAAACAGGGAGAACTTCATGTCTGCGCATGCCACCTGTTTGTGGGAGCTTGTTTTACTCTTCCTGGGAGACCTTTTACAGCTTACTGCTTTTACTGATGGATTCACCTTGCTCAGTTGCCAAGGTGTGAAGACTTCCCACCGACGGCATCCCTTGCCGTCTTTGGGAAACTACATGCTCACATTCCGAAAATTGATAAAGAATTTGATAGGTTTTACTGCAGCTTTGACCACCGGAGTGACAAATACATTTTGAGCTATTCGTCCCTGAAGCTGGAGCTACTGATTAAAAGTACATGTACTATTGAGGATTGCTGGTTTGTGCATGTCTTGTTCTCTGCCTCATGTCGCTTTCGTATTTTGTATCGTTACAGGTAGTAGCGCCTCGGGCAGTAGCGGCAAGCGGAAAGGAGACAAGGAAAAATCGGAGAGAAAATCGGCCAGCCCGGGTGGCAGCGGTAGTGACACAGAAACCGCTTCACTGGCCAGTGTACAACGGGCGCCACCTGTGACTCAGAGTGAAAAACCATCAGGTCCTATACCAGTTGCTCCGCCAGTGTGCCCGACGGCTCCCTCAGTCCCGCCACCTCCCCCCGGGGAGTTGGCCAACGTTCCGGAGGATTTAAGTGGCAGCCGACAGTCGTTCAGAATGGCCATGGGCAACCCCTGTGAGTTCTTTGTTGATATCATGTGATACTGTTGTCGTTTTCAAAGGTATTTCTGTGTTGTCTGTTCGACTCTTCTAGGACAAAAAATAATAAAAACTACACATCAGCAAAGTCTAAAATCAAGGCCTAAAGCCTCCAAACACTTGTCAAGATTGCGGTGTGATTTCCAGACGTGCCTACAGAGGTTCTTCACGTGACGTCACATTTCCATGACGACACGATGCCGCCATATTGGACGTCAAAATGTCGAGCGACGTCACGGCATGAACACAGCGTCAACACACAGATCATGACGTCAGAATACCATGACGTGACAGTTTGACATCGTCGCCGGCCATTTGAGATGGCCAACATGGCCGATTCTTTACATTCATGTGACCGTTGTGACGTCAGTGAAGAACCTCTAAGCTATATTACATGAAGGCAGCACGGTGGAAAATAACTAAGGATATTTACTGCAAGAAACATGTTTCAGAATTGTGATAGTCGTTTTCAGAAGGATGACTTGGAGCTGTCTATTTTGGGGAAAAAATGTGTGTCCTAAAAGAGTCTGTGTTGTTAAGTGAAGTTAGTATTATAGTATTTTGTTCAATGTTGACATAATGATTTCTTAAGCTTATCATCTGCCTTGATGCAGTAGGTGCTGGTCTGCCGTCTTATGTCAGTGCAAATGCATTCAAAATCAAAGTTGGACTTAAAATCTCATAGGAGAAGAAGGGTAGAGTTGGGTAATAATAGTCGCAGAAAAAAAATCTCTCGTGCAATGAATCTTTCCCGGAACTAAAGGCGCAACGCCATGTGAGAAGTTTCATGCGTAAAAAAGATGGCTCTCTATGGGCAACTCAGTCATAGAATATATGGGTAGTCCATTTGTGTTCATCTGGCATAGTTCTTCGGAAACCAACGATGATGAATTGCCCATTGAGAGCCAACTTGCACGAGACTGCTCTCTCGTGAAGAAGTGCCTTTCCTGGGTTTGGTCCATTCCACCTAGAAATCCCAATGTAGTTGGTCACTCATTATGTGTCTTTTGTACACATGGTTAGAGCATTCTTGGGTGAATCCATTGACAAGCATGCATAGTATGTAGCGTGCATGTGGCTGTGTTGAGTAGACCTTTTCCAATCCTAATTCAACATACGGTACTTACCAAATCTGGACCTTCACATTAAGGTTCTTTGAGGGCGTTGACCTGAAGGTGCCGCGCCACATGGGTGTGCTCTTACATGAGTTGGCTCTCGATGGGCAATATGGGCACTATGGGTAGTCATGTATCATTAATCTCAGTATATGGTAAGTTGTGAAGATACCAACAATGGTTGATAGCCCATTGAGAGCCAATTCGCATGAGAAAAATCTCATCTGGACATGCTCCTCAATGCACCGTAACAAAACTGTCATGTGGGTTTACGATAGTTCCTCTGCCTGTGTTAAAATAATCATTACTCACTCACAAGTTTGTTCTTGTTCGACACACCCATCTTAACCTCAATTGTCTGTCACGACACAAAAAACCTGGTACCTCATTCACAAATCTTTGTAACTTGACGTGTACGTAAAATTTTGTCAGTTGGTGACAACTCTGTTCGCTCTCTGCCTAATAAGATATGTGAGCATTTGAAAATTACTGAGGGTTTGTGAATAAGGTCCATTGAGAACGTTTGATGCACTCACACCTGATGTGGTTTACAATTTTAATGATGCATGGTTTCTTTCATATATGCTTGACGTAGGAGTGTTCATGGCATCCTGTCCATGCATGTCGTCCATTTTGGTTGGAAGTCGCAAACCACGGTTATTATTTATTCCATAGTCTTTGAAGGTACATGTACCTTGCCAAGAAAGTCAGTACTGCTGTTGATAGAAAGATAGACTCCATATCAGAAATCAGATGCATGAGCACTTGCATACAATCATTGATGAGCTTCTCAATGTACATAGTACATAGGCCTACTTTAATTGTAATCAAACTGTAAATTGTGGTTCTGCGCCATATCAATGATCTGTTTTAATAGAATTCTGTTATTCTGGAAAAATGTACACAAAGGGATGCAGATAAACGTTGATTTAGGCCTAGTTAGTTCTAACTTCTATATGACATTTTCGTGCAGATGTCACCACCAACTGCAAATACTGTCCGTGTGGAATCAGTTGTCAGTTGTATTGAAAACCAATTACTTGTAGCTGATTTGTCGCAAACCGATCGGGGAATTTCCTGCCGTCAGAGGCCACTACCAGTTACATATAGTGGTCCTAGTTTGATGTCACAGAGAAGTGCACGCCTCGACGTCATCCATAATGACATGGACGCCATGGCTTACATCTGTGACGTCAGATTTTGTGATGTTATGGGACTGCTAGCAGGCGGCCTCAAACAGCAGCAAAATCTCCCGTTTCTTGTTATTGACTTTTGGTTACATATAAAAGTAGAATAGTAGAAGAAATAATTCGTATCAAGTTTGGGCAATAATGAAAAACAATACAAAAGGCAATTTGACAAATGCTATGAAATGTTAGTGAAGAATAAAATCTCGTTTCTTGTGATAGAATGTTCTTGTGTTCATTTCTGCTTGTTTGTGTAGCATGCTTCTTTTTCCGTCCGCTGGTGCCGCTTTCTTTCCCTTTGCTGTTGTTGCTATAGAGCTGTAGATTGTACATCTCCAACTTCATACAATGCTAAATCTGGGCAGTGTAGTATCCCGACAGTTGTATTTAGTCAAAAGCTTGTCAAATCCAATGCATGATGTCCATGGTACTATCCATCCTTACCTCTGTTTTAGACCTCGAATGAATGGTACCTTGTTCGTACAGTTCTGCTAGTAACCAGTTTATGTCTGTGTTCTTGACTCTACCCAATTCTCCATAAGTCCAGTCTTTGTCTGAATCTAACAAAAAATGTTTAATGTGAAAAATCATCCAAATGGAGGAACTTGGAATTAGACGAAGATGGAAGATGGACCTTGTTGTGTCCAAAATCACTGTTTCATATCTCTTGATAAACGGTGTCCACTATTGGTGTTGAATTTCAGAAATATCTATGAAGACCATTCTCATGATCATTGGTCCATGATTAATAAATAATGTCTTTGTTATTTTCTCCATGCACTTGTGGCCAGATTTGAACAACTAGGCAATCCGTTCAGTGGGGGAACTGCTAAATTCATGCGAGATGCATCACGTCATTGGAGCACTTGGGGGACATAATGACGTCATTTCATCGCACATGACGTTGCTGACATCACAGATGGCGCGAGGGCAATCTCGGTGACGTCATGATGTCAAAAGGCCTAAATTACATGTAAAATAGCATTGTTATTTTCGTTTTCTTGATATTTCAAAAAAAAGTCATATCAAAATTTGGGCTTCATAAGGACACTTCTGAGTCTGTCTGCATGTGCATACCAAGTTTGGGAGTGATCCATCGTCAGTCTTGGAGAAAATCGCGAAGAAACAAACTCTTCTCAAATTTTAGTATGATGTTGAATTGTTGAGCATATGGGAATCAAAAGTCTGGTGCCCCAATGAGCTACGATCATATAGCTTGAAGTCAAGTTTGCCATATCCCTTCTAAGTTCTTCCTAAATTTGACTGATAACTTTCTATTCTCCAATGTAAAAGTCAGTGTCTCCATTCAGAAATGTGCAAAGTATGCAGATTGTTGAGGAAGGCTGATACTTCAGTTGCACATGCCCCCTGATTTGAATGACGATGCTTCCGTTTACCAGCAGAGGGCAGCACTTAGCTCCCTCATGGAATAAGTTAACCTAGTTGTTTCACGTCACAAGTGTATGACTTCTGTACCCTACCACTGTATATATAATGCCTCCTCTATGCCTTAACTAACCGATTGCATCTTGTCTCTTTGTTTTATAGAGCATGCTAACCCCACGGACGCTCGCTCATGTGTACAGCACAGATTCAACCTTGAAGAGTGACCTTATGCTTTGCTCTCCCCTAACACAATCTGCTGTTGATGCTCACTCGGAGGAGAGCAACTCGTTGGATTCGGCCGCCGAACCTCAAGTGCACCGAATAGGATCTAGTCCACTTTTCAAGTCGCTAATATTACTGACTGCTCACACGTGACAATAGGTGGTGCTGAGCAGCATCTACAGGACTTGTCATCTCGCAAAAAGCACTTAATACAACCTTCGACGATGTGACTCGCTGCGGTACAGGACCAAATCGTTCAGTCATCTACATGTATTTATGGGAATAAAAATGCATTTAAAACGTGTCATCAGAGCAATTTTCAATGCACACAAAAATTTGAAGGATGTTTATGTTTCCTTCAGATTAACCTTGCCTTTTGGACAAAAATCTCATGTAAATTGACTTGGTCCCTGATCGCAGCTCTGTCACTTCCTGCCATAACCATCACCAACTGCTTCCTGGCTTTATATGCTATAGCTTTGTGCTTGTACATTGTACAGGCCTCACCCGACTGCTGTAATTCGGACACGACTCACTAGATGGAGCTGCGAGCAGTGTGGACGCTATCAATGTGACCTGGATGTGCAAAAAAATCTCAGATTTCGGTGAAAACTGGACGGATATGTGAATTCTACTGGATACAAATTGATATGGATCACACAGAATATTTTGGTGTCCGTCGTCCGAAATGAAACCGCTTTCAGTGAAACAAGCTTTTGATATTTTGCAATAAAATGGGTATTTGCACAGTTCATGTGATGTGCTTTCAAAGGTGGATAAGTTTGAAGGGTCTAGACCAAAGTATTTGGAAGCGTACCGTATATGAAACATTGGGCACTCCTGTGAATGGAAGTGGTGAACTTGGGTCTGCAGCAGCCCGAGATGCCTCTGCTCACATGTGTATATTTGGTGTAGGCCCTTACACACAGTCATCGGGGTTGAAATGAAAGGCTTATTCTGGCCATGGGACCCTCCTGCAAAAGACGTAGTGATAAATGTGCCGGCCCTTCATTGTGTCAGTCTGGCAAGTATACTAAAACAGCTGATACCAGCCCCAAAACATGGAAAGGAAGGTTGCAGGAGGGCTGGCTGCATTTCAGGCACTCCTCTATGTGAGAGGTTTCCATCGATGGCAATTCACCAACGGCGAGAGAGCTTGCTCACGCAGGTTGGCTCTCGATGGGCAACTCGGCCATAGGAAACTATGGGCAGTCGTTTGTGTCATTGGTCAAGTCGTAAACCATAAGGCCGGGTTTACATTGAGGTATACGGACACGCGGGCGAACAATGGCCTAACAAAGTGTTCATGACCATGACACCTTTGTTCGCATGTGTGTCCATAGACCGTATACTTGTATGTAAACCCGGTGTAACGTTTTTCAGTGTTCCCCATCTGCGAGTGTTCCCCTCCTATTGTCTGACGGAATAAGCCGCGACTCGACAATGGAGGACACACAGAGAAACGTGTCGATCTATCTGCCAGTGTTTCCAGAACAATAGGGGGAACACTGACGCACGGAAACACTGAAAAACTTTACACCGGCCCAAGGAAACAAACAGTGGTGAATTGCCCATTGAGAGTCAACCCACATGAGATACTCCCATGTGGAGGAGAGCCTTCAGCTCTCTATGGGCAACTCACCCATAGAAAACTATGAGTAGTCGTTTGTCTCATGGTCGAGGCATAAACCGTAAGGAAAGCAAGTGATCAATTGCCCATTGAGAGTCAACTCACATGAGAATACGGTACTCCCATGTGGAGGAGAGCCTTCAGCTCTCTATGGGCAACTCACCCATAGAAAACTATGAGTAGTTGTTTGTGTCTCATGGTCAAGGCATAAACCGTAAGGAAACCAACAGTGGTGAATTGCCCATTGAGAGCCAACTCGCACGAGGATAGGCCTACTGTAAAGCAGGAAAATTTCGCATGCAGGAAAATTTCGCGAGAGTGTGTGAGTCGCGAAAATTTCCTGTCGCTAATATAAATACACGCAAGTGATAGATATGGTCCGTGAAAAAAAAACTGAAAAAATGGCAGAGACGCGCGAAAATATCCTGCCGCGAATACGTCTATAATTCTTGATTCGCGAACATTTCCAGCCGCGAAATTATCTTGCTTTACAGTACTCTCACGCGGAGGAAGCGCCTTCACAAAAGGGTAAATAGATTTGTCTGAGGGTGAGTAGTAGTCAATGAAGCGATATGTATTTTGTTTATTTATTGGTGCGGTACTCAGCAAGTATAAGTAAGATGTAATGTATTTCAGTCAAGTCTGATGGAAGCAGGAGATAGTAGATTCCCTTGGTGGGAAACATGACAATTTTCAAGGGACATGTACTTTAGAGTCGTTTGTGCCTACTGGACATTTCATAGTGATTTGATGGAGGTGTGTTCTTGGGCGAGTTGTGGTCATGGGAATGACAAGTCAAGCGAGATTTCGGTTGAAAATTTCGAAGTTTGTTTTGAAGATTCCCAGATGTTTCAGGGTTTTGAGGCCGCTGGTTCTTTGGGTTATTTTTGTTCGCTGTGCAGGCCGAGCACACTTCACTGTCGACATCCCACTGTCGACATCCCAAGTAGGCCTAGGCTAGATCTGGTCAACCACAAATGATGACATACTTAGCAATTCCTTGCGTTTGATTCAGAAATGTAATCTACAGTCACAAATAAGTAATTTCTCAGATGAGCATGTACGGTACCAGATTCAAAGAATATAATGTATGCATGTTAACAAATGCACTGTCAATTCTGTAGAATTTTCTGCCTTATCAGTTACAGCAGAAATTAATAAATTTATGGTAATACTGATATGAAATAATTATTCAATATTTCACACATATTATCAGGGATCACAGAATTTTGTTACTCTTCAAACTGCAGTATGATTTTAAAATATGTGAACATCCACCACAAAACCTGTCGCACGGAAAATGAGCCTAAACATACTGAGATGACACCAGGAGATATAAGGAAAGAAATAGAATCACTCTGACTTCAGAATAGACAGACAATATTGAAATTGACAAATAATTCAGTCCGAACCTGCCAACCTCAGAACGACTTCCGACTGGTTTTGTGGTGGAGGGTCACATATTGTTATAGGCCACGTTAAGACAGAGATTTAAATGATGTGGAATCATGCATTGAGCACCAGATCAAAGCAGTTGGACTTACTGGCGAATGATAATCAAGGAGAAATGGAATGGCATCCTTTGACGTGAGGTGGGGTGGAGGTGTGCTGGTAGCTTGTACAGTGCAGGGGGGGCAGCAGAGACTATATTTTGTGTAGCCTTTTAGAATCTTTTGGATTAATTGTGATGCTTTTTAGTGGTATTTATTATCAAAATGTGGATTCATTTTTGATTCTGCTGGTTCACACAGTGTTTAGGATAATCCTGCATTATTGCACTGCGTACTTTTTAACCGGCCTTCCAATACTTAAAGGCATTAACAACTCAATGTTTTGTAAAAGTCATGTCCTAAAAATGTTTCGAATATTCAAACTTTTAATGATACCAATCATTGGATAATGCTCAAATTACCTTGTCCATATTGCAAGAAATATGTTATTCAACTTGCCAAAATTCTAAGTTCTAGCATTTTCAGTGGGCAATGCTTTTAATACATGATGTGGAACTGCGAGATAGTTTCTTACTGAGAAGGTGTACCC
>NMRB01002014.1:68494-82156 GCA_002633025.1 Notospermus geniculatus | reverse complement strand
TTGCGTTTGATTCAGAAATGTAATCTACAGTCATAAATAAGTAATTTCTCAGATGAGCATGTACGGTACCAGATTCAAAGAATATAATGTATGCATGTTAACAAATGCACTGTCAATTCTGTAGAATTTTCTGCCTTATCAGTTACAGCAGAAATTAATAAATTTATGGTAATACTGATATGAAATAATTATTCAATATTTCACACATATTATCAGGGATCACAGAATTTTGTTACTCTTCAAACTGCAGTATGATTTTAAAATATGTGAACATCCACCACAAAACCTGTCGCACGGAAAATGAGCCTAAACATACTGAGATGACACCAGGAGATATAAGGAAAGAAATAGAATCACTCTGACTTCAGAATAGACAGACAATATTGAAATTGACAAATAATTCAGTCCGAACCTGCCAACCTCAGAACGACTTCCGACTGGTTTTGTGGTGGAGGGTCACATATTGTTATAGGCCACGTTAGGACAGAGATTAAATGATATGGAATCATGCATTGAGCACCAGATCAAAGCAGTTGGACTTACTGGCGAATGATAATCAAGGAGAAATGGAATGGCATCCTTTGACGTGAGGTGGGGTGTGCTGGTAGCTTGTACAGTGCAAGGGGGGTCAGCAGAGACTATATTTTGTGTAGCCTTTTAGAATCTTTTGGATTAATTGTGATGCTTTTTAGTGGTATTTATTATCAAAATGTGGATTCATTTTTGATTCTGCTGGTTCACACAGTGTTTAGGATAATCCTGCATTATTGCACTGTGTACTTTTTAACCGGCCTTCCAATACTTAAAGGCATTAACAACTCAATGTTTTGTAAAAGTCATGTCCTAAAAATGTTTCGAATATTCAAACTTTTAATGATACCAATCATTGGATAATGCTCAAATTACCTTGTCCATATTGCAAGAAATATGTTATTCAACTTGCCAAAATTCTAAGTTCTTAGCATTTTCAGTGGGCAACGCTTTTAATACATGATGTGGAAATGTGAGATATTTTCTAACCAAAAAGGTGCATCCTTCTGTTCTGGTAATGATACTACACCTTTCAAAATATCCTGCAAAAAATGTTGTCTGCTTATTATTTGCTTTGAGTGAATTGGCTAAAAATTTTCCCTCTGTTTACGTTCCAAACCAAACTTGTAATGTCGTCAGGGTGGCATAGTGCCATCAACATCTGCCACCTATGTGTATGAGGACACGGGTTCAATCCCTTGTCATTCCAGTTGGAAGAGTGAGCCATCTATCCCTGACATCTTAGGTTTCCTCTGCAGGCTCTGGTTTCCCCCTACATTACGAAAAATATCACCCAGTCTTCTATCTATCCATACTCGCTATTAAAAGCAATAAGTTAATGAGTAGTTACAGTTGATGTTGTCTCTAGAGAAAAAATGGCTTGATGCTTT
Source organism: Notospermus geniculatus (assembly GCA_002633025.1). NCBI lineage: Eukaryota > Metazoa > Nemertea > Pilidiophora > Heteronemertea > Lineidae > Notospermus > Notospermus geniculatus. The sequence continues at coordinate 80,735 of NMRB01002014.1, read as the reverse complement.
TGGGGAGTGAATTTCTTGAGAAGTAATGAAAATTAGGGAAAGGGCTCTGATGAAAGTGACAAGGGTACTGAAAACTCAAAATTTTCTGAAGTGTGATTTGATGACTGTCAAAATTCTCATAAAGTTTGGTTCCTGAAGTTGAAATTCTTCAGTAAATTACTATAGATGTGTACCGAAAATTGCGGGCCATGTGACGTGACGTCGTAGTGCATCCAACACATGCTGATGCATTGCGACGTCACTGACGCCATGTAAACATGGTCCGCAATTTATGGTACATGACTATAGTAAGCCTACAAACGTTTGCTTGTGTTCTGTTCCCAGTCGTTTCTGTTGAATGCCGGCATCAGGGGTAAATAATGGACAATGCTTCATGTACAAATTCTATAAATATAATTTTATTGTATATACATGGTTGTATTGTTTTATACTGAGCGCATGATCGGTCGCAAGTCTGTCCAGCTGGTGGCTCATTCTACAAGGTTCGAATTCAACTGTAAACTTATGATTCACCCTAAAGGCGGTGATAGACTGGTGTGTACGCAGTGCGTCGTGCAGGCGTTCCGCCAATCAGATTCTTTGGTAGGTGTTTCGGTCCATGTTACCGCCTCCCTGATTGGTTGAACGCTTTCCCGATACGTTGCTTGCGCGCTAGTCTGTCACCGCCTTTACTTGAACATGGGCAAAGTGCCAGGCCTATGCAACAGACACCACAAGTGAACACAATGTTTAAACCACAAACCACAGTATTTACCAGTTGCCTGAGCACAACCTTGAGGTGTTTGCTCTTGGGCCATGGAAAGTAAACCAAGTTACTCTAACATCATTAGGTAACTGTGACATTGATTGCTAACCACTGACTTGTGCACATTTCCAAGCTTGGCACTTTGCCCATGTTGAAGTTAGGGTGAATCATACTTTACCAGGAGTTTGATTTCAGTTACGATGAAATGTACTGCCATTTTGGCTTCTCGGTGTGCTTGAATTTTGGAAAAAAATTAAACTTGAGTTCTGTATATTGGCAATTTCTCACTATATCTGAAACAAAAAAACATGGCAGAACTTGAAGATTGATGAGGAGGGGTCTTGTTCTCCAATATGCAATTGCTATTCCATGTTGATGTTCAGTAATGTAAGCTCATCAGGTTACTTGGGTCATCACGTTGAAAAAACTCACAAGGATGGGTGCTCACTATTCGGTATACTTTTACACATTGATGCAGAGAAAAATCCATGTGGATTGGTGCTCTAGGATTGTCCCTCTTCATTATTTGAGTGTCTGTGCCCCCTGGTGAGAGAAACAAAAACTAATTCTGAATCATAATGAATTTGGGAAATTCCCGAACAGATTGAAAATTTGTGCACCAGTTTTACAGAATAGGAAATATGCTCACAACCTGAACATTTTCACTTGTTCCTTAGTATGCCAGTGTGGCGCTGTGTGCGAGATGGTGTGAGGTTACTCATGGTTGAAATGAGATGGGTCTGTTTTGCAGACGTAGAATTAAGAACCAGTGGCCGCATGCTTGTACTGTTGACTTGCCCATTTTGCCATGATCACCATGTAGGCGTGAAGTCAGAACTTTATAATAAATGTGTATTTCAAATGAAGAAATTGACCTGTGTTGCTTTCTTGAAGGTTCGTTCGTCAAGTAGCCACTACAGGTTTCTTGGAGGTTCCTTGATCAAGCAGCCACTACAGCTTTCTTGGAGGTTCCTTGATCAAGGAGTCACTACTGCATTCTTGAGGGTTCCTTTATTGTGGAGCCACTACAGCATTATTGAAGGTTCATTCATCAAGGGGCCACTACAGCTTTGTTGAAGGTTCCTTCATCAAGGAGCCACTACAGCTTTGTTGAAGGTTCCTTTCTCAAGGAGCCACTACAGATTCCTTGAACGTTTCCTCCATCAAGTAGCCACTACAGCGCCTTTGAAGGTTCCTTCATCACAGAGCCACTAGGCCTACAGCTTTCTTGAACACTCATCCGTTGAGGTGCCACTGAAGCTTTTCAAATGCTCCTTTATGAAGGAGCCATGACATTGATGAGGAAAGGCAACTGGAATGTAGTGGTGAAATAAGTAAGTCAAGATATATTTCATGTAGTATTTTAGCTTTATTATGCTAGATTAAAACCAGTTTGATTATAACATCCCTGTAACCAGGCAGGTCCAAGTTGTTAACTCTTGCAGAATACAGGGTCACATGGGAGGTGGAGGTTGTTGAATATTGGTTGCCCAAGGAAGTTCAGACTCGTGGTAAACTGAAATACCCTGAGTAGATTTATTTCAAATCACACCCATGTGTAGTTTGTAATACTCTCCAGGGATCACACATGTACACTACTTGTACAATAGGCCTATTGTCCAGCATTGGTCAGCGTGGGCACAATACCTGGTGACCTCAAGGCCAACGTGTACTCAGCCTTATGATTATGTGGGAAAACTGCATTGAACTCCAGAATGCAGTGAAACGTGTTCCGTGCCCAGTTCCTGTGGTCATTTTCAGTTTCCCTGTGCTAATCCCTAGACTTTATTGTTTGGTTGAGTTGCCCAACCTTGATGATTACCAAGCCCTGTAATAGACCTACCGGTATTCCAATTGTCCATTTATGAGGGTACTGGGGCCGTATGCATAAAACATCTTAAGTGTAAAATTCCCCTTAAACTATTGTTCCAAACAAAAGATAAGGGAAATTTTACACTTAAGATGTTTTGTGCATACGGGCCCTGGTCCTTGCAGTGTATTCACCTTGCTATAATGGTAGTGTTCTGAAGGCCTTCAACCACAACACACACCCAAATTTCAGTTGATTTGCCAAATAGAGCTGAACCAAGCAGGAAAAGAAACAAGTCGTTTTTGCAAGCAGAAGACACATTTTGAAATTGGTTTCATAGGCTGCATTGCTGAAGAGGTTTGTACATTCTTATATGACATACATGTATTTGAGAAAGTTGGCTGAGGTACCCTTGAGGTTTCAAGTAGAGTGTGGCGGGCCGGGCCATGCGACGTGTACCGAGTGTGTACCGGTACACAGAATTTAGCAGCAATGTGTGGAGATGTGTCATTCCCACCGCTTGGCCTACTGTAGGCCTACTCTACTTGACCCAACGTGTAGGAAAATGCATTGTGCACTTCGACTCGCTGTACATCTTACACCTTAACTTGTGTGGCGGTCTAGGAAAACCCGGCGGATGTCGCATTTGAGGAAAGTGTTGTGGCCTTGGTGAACCCGCACATTTCAATAGCTGACATGTAGAACGTAACTGGTAAACAGTAGCTAGGCCTTAGATCAATTCAATTCAATGCACAACACACAGGCAATCTAGCCCTTGTTGATCATTCAGCGACATCCGCTGGGTAGACTGCCACACATTTTGTCCATCGTTTTCACTACCGTAGTTTTCCTGCCGGTTATGTCAACAATTTTGATATCGCCGTGTCTTTTAGTTGACAGGTTAGCTTCAAATAAATTGGCTAAATCAAGCAATGTACAACTGATACAGGAAAATACTCTACCTCCTGTAGAGTTAGACAGAGAGAGCAAGATGGAACTTTTTAGAAATTGCAAAATGGCGAAAGATTTGGATATTTGCATAATGAAATTCTTCTTCATCAATATTGTGCGATTTGTAGCGTAGGAGGAAACCTACGCTGTCAAAGCGACTCACCCACCGCAGGACTTGTGGCATGTGGCAGGATAAAATCCTAGATTTGGCAATGCTGATGATGACAATAATGTAGCAAGTCGGTAGAAACTGTACTGTTCATTTAACAAGAATGTTATTCAAGTTCAAGCATTGTACAGTTCGCACCGTGCTCTCCCATAAAGATAGGCTTTTCTAAAGAGGATAATCAAGATTCATAAACCCTAACATTTACATCTTAGAATATAAATGGAAATAACTTTAGTATATACACCAGGAATTATATACACATTTGCATCCAGAAAAACGAATAAATTCACAAGAGCTGGAACTAATTAACGCATCAGTATTACTTAGTTAATTAACTGAACAATAGTTAATTAGCTGAGTACCACCTAAAAATTAGCTGGGTACTACCTAATTGGCTTGGTACCACAAAATAAGCTGGGTACCACCTAATTGGCTGGGTACCACCTAATAGACGGGTTGCATTCTGCTGTTTTTGTTTACAAAATGACGTCATCAACGGCGCCAGTTTGCGTGCGCACGTCAAACGACGTAACGTCATTGGTGGAACAGGGCGCCAATTTGCGCACGCAGCATGTTTACATCGTGTGATGACGTCATTGAATATCCATCTATTGGTTGCATACCACCTAACTGGCTGGGTACCACTTTAGGTACCAATTAATTGGCTGGGTGCCAATTAATTGGATGGGTACCAGCTAAACAACTTAGCAATGATAATGAAACCTAAAGGTTCTTTGGGAGAATTTGAATATACATTATATACACCTAAATTTGAAAATGGAGAAAACACTGCAGGCTGCATTCCTTGGTTGGTTACGTTGCCAACATCCATGAGTTGTAAACGAATAGGAACCCCGCCTCTCAAACCAGTCATACGTCACACATAGCCATAGCGAGGCCTCGTACATCACAGAATAACTAGTCTATATGCCTGTGCCATGTCATCATCACTAACACTTAGATCATAAATTCATATCTCAATAGATCACTAACACTTAGTTCGTAAAATCCCAATGTAACCATGGTAACTATAATACAACTAAAGTCAATAGGTCGCCTTATTTACATATTTTGCCTCATTATTACCGCACATCCTTAACAACATTAATAGATGTTTGAATCATTTTCATATCAGACACTAAATTAAAAGTTCTAAGTAAACTCTCTTCTTCTACATTGTAGAATCTCATTTTTTTCATACAAAGTTCCTATTTACTCCATGTTAAAGAACTCCTCATTTTCTTATAAAGACTTAAGTGTTGCTAGACTGGGGGGGGGGGGGCACCATAGATATTGTTCACTTTTAGCCTAATGAATTTGTGCACTGTTAAAGCTAATTAGCAAACTGTGCACTAATTATGAATCACAACGAACTTAATTCATACCAGGGTCATAGAAGGACAAGAGCCTGACATGATGCAGGGTATTACATCTTTCTGTCGTTCCAAAATTTGCAGAAACAGCACTGAATAAGTGAAAGAACGTCCCGTCCGAGACCGTGGACTTGCCCATTTGGGAGTTCTTAGATAGTCAATCAGATGTTCTATTCACAGTTTATACATGAGATGTGGTGGAGTAGGCCTAGGCCGATATCATAAATCATTTTGATTTCTTCTAGTGCAGTTATCACTGACAACGATACAGTATGTCATTTGAGAGTATAATATATTCAGTTTGTTACATATGTACACCAAATCCTCATATAAAAATGTTAAAAGAACTAAATGCTATAGCTGCTTTACGTGACAATGAGCATGGATCATACTCCAGTTCCCAACAACATCAAAACAGTTGATAGAGTGATCAAAATATCATGGGACTTGTGACAAGGGAATCTCAAGGAGGTTAGTGCGATTTGTATTACACACGCACCTTCTGAAGACATAGACCCCAAGTAAGTTCACTTGAGGTATAAAATGAATGGTGTGTGCACGTTTGACCATGAATGTAGGCCGACAGTGGTATAGACAAATTCTCAAATTTACGTATGACAAAGTTGCGCAGTTCCGCCGAAATCTCAACCATAACCTCGGTCTGACGTGACGCAGACAACCCCACAACAGTGACTTCTAAGACGTTGCGTCAAGAGTCGACCATAACTGAATTATAAAATCATGGATTTTGCGTCACGTCACCCAGTTTCAGATCGTGGTTCTGGTTGGGATTTCGGCGGAAGCAGGCCTTGTGTTTTGAGGCGAGTGAAAAACTGCTTGCCTGAGAACAATAGAGTTTTCTATTGTTCTCAGGCGAGCAGTTTTTCACTTGCCTCAAAACACAAGGCCTGCGGAAGTGCACAGACCTGTGAATTAGAGAAACATCTATCCCTTTAAGATTGACTCTCTCTCACTAGACTTTCAGTGTAGGCACCAAAGAAAAGGAACAAAACCCTTCAAATTGAACCCTTACAGTTACAGTTAAACTCCTTTTGATGCCAATAATGCCCACTCGTAAGTATTTACTTTGTAAATGGATTATAAAGTTATACCCTCTTCACATTCTCTTGCCTACAGGTCACATGATATACCTAGACCTAATAACAAAGTTTAGAGAATCAAAACATGACTGAACATTAACAATTTTATAAACACAGTAATGCTTTTCTGAGTAGTCAAATCCCAATACAGAGTAGCATAACCTCATTAATCCCCTAACTCTTATTATAATCCATTCAATGATTCATTTCCTCTAAACTCAAACTCTGTTCAGTACCATAATTTGAATCCATCCAGTGTCATTGACAATGGATTCCCCCAAAGCTCTCATTAATCCATACATACAGTACCACTGACAATGGATTCCTGTAGGCTCTTAATCCATACAGTACCACTGACAATGGATTCCTGTAGGCTCTTAATCCATACAGTACCACTGACAATGGATTCCTGTAGGTTCTTAATCCATACAGTACCACTGACAATGGATTCCCCTAAGCTCTTAATCCATTCCATGCCATTTCATTGACAATGCAGTGCATTGATTCAGTACCAGTACCATTGAAATACAATCCCCTTAATCCATTCAGTTTTAGATTCAGCATTATTTCTGCAGGACTCCAAACTGTGCCACATTTGTTAGTTCCCCAATGGCAGAAGGAGACCAAAACGATATCACTCCAAAAGAGTGCAGCACCTTACGGGGTAGCGTCATGACGTCCCGCACGTCATTTCTGAATGCCATGACGCGACTCGAAAAAAAATCCGGTTGTTTCAGCAAGCATGACGTCATGAAACAATCTGATTTTTTTTCGTCTCACGTCAAGACATCATGAAATGACGTGCGGGACGTCATGACGCTGACCCCGTCAGGTGCTGCACTCTTTTGGAGTGATATCGTCTATTGTGGGGATCATCCTTCACTTTTAGCAAACAGATGCCAGAGTCGAGCCAGATTTTACCAAGATGAACGCTTTTTCCAATCTTTAATAGTCACTTCCATCACATTATGTACATTAAAAACATGTTGACACATTATTGAACCTATTAACAGAACTGGAAGTATACGTGTATATTGCATATATTAATAAAAATCTTGCTATAGTCTAGTTGTAACAGAAATGCACTAACAAAGATTGGTCAATTATGCCTATAGACCGCTAGTTAGCATAACAAGAATACCCTTATTTTATGAACTACCGGTACAGTTCTGGTACCATTATGCCTATAGACCGCTAGTTAGCTTAACAAGAATACCCTTATTTTATGAACTACCGGTACAGTTCTGGTACCATTATGCTGCTAGTTTTGCTAGGGTACCGTTCTCATGCAGCTCAGTTTATTTCTTTAACTACCAGTACAGTTTCAATACCATAGCGTTGTGCCTCCTGTAGTAGCCCTTCTGTGGGTACCGTACTGGCAATGTTATTGATTTGAGGTGCAAACCCACAAAAACCGGAGACTTCCGAAAGTCTCCCACACGAATGATGACTAGAGAAGAGAAATGAGTTCAACTTCTAAAGCGTCGATCACTGTCACACAGATTTTGTCTGACTCAGATCCTTAAAAAATCGATCAAATGGACTTCAGTGTTGTCGTATTCCGAAAACTAGGGGCAAACGGACTGGAAACGGACCGGATCCGTGCGCCAGTGATCAACGCTTAATACTATTCCTATCAAAATTTTGTGCACTTCATACAACCTTGACCTTGAGTCTCTGCATTTGTATGACCTTGACCTGATTTGTGCATGAAAACAATTATAAATCTATAACTGAGAACTTGTACAGCTGTTTTTGTCAGGAAACCCTGAAAGTTCTGATGGCCGGCTGGAGGCTTATGCTCTGGAGCAACCTTGGCAAGATAATCTGACCGCATCTTGTCAGAAATGGGATGTTTTTCGTTCGATACACCCTATATATACTGAGAGATGGTTCTATATACTGGTCGTTCACTCCTGTAAGGTCGGTTTGGTAACTCCAGCATCAATGCCCAACACAGAAGCAGGCCTATCATCTTCACTCCAATCTGCTAGGAATGAACGAAACCAGCTGGATAGGTGCCAATAAGCGCCCACTGACTTCAGAGGAGTGACTTTACAGTAATTGGTCTCAATGAGAGACTTTACTGCCTTTAAAGGCCGCCACCAGTTAGCGGTCCTATAACGTCATGAAACTTGATGTCACAGAGAAGAAATGCACGCCACGACGTGATCCATAATGATGTAGACGCCATGGCTTACGTCTGTGACATCAAATTTTGCGACGTTCTAGGACCGCTAACAAGCGGCCTCTTGCGGCAGGAACGTCTCCCATTAACTATTGACAATATCTAAAATGGACAGGAACAGTAAAGGGTCTCTAGACTCTAAACTCAGTTTTAAAACGTACAACAATGGATGCAGATTCATAATGAGCAATTATACAATAATCGTGATAGCTTTTTGATGGGGCCATCAAGCAATTGTGTCTAGGTACCAGTTTCCTTGATACAAGTAGTTGAAAAGATTGCCACCTTGTGGTGAATTCTCTCTCTACTGTATTGAGCAGGGCTGGTTGTTCTGTCCCGTCTGTGGTGGCGGACGAGCGTTACCGTAGACATTGCCTGGTGGCTCCGGTGCTAGTCATCTGACCGGTTCCTTCCGTATGACTGGTTTGTTGCCTAATAACTTGTCCAACTCGTTCACAACGGATGGGGTCAACTTGGGGACATACTGGAAAAGAAAGAAGAGGCAGGTTTTAGAGGCAAACTTTTTCAGTTGACAAGTTCCCTACAGTGGAACCTCCATAATAAAGTGCCACTGTATGCATGATGTACGATTCAGTCTCTCTCTCTCCACCTTGTAGCCTGGTTCCACTGGCCTCCACAGATGGCGTTGGGGTGGGCAAGTGTGAGGCCAGGTCGCGTACGCGGTAATCAAAAAGCCCTGAATTCCGGGCTTTTCTGACGCCACCAACGGTTGACGTGCCACGTGATTTCAAGACAAGATGGCGACGTTGTTCTTGGCATTTGATGAGAAAATTTTTGATTTTTCTTTGAATGTATTTTTGTATTTGTACTGGTAATTTGATTTTTCCATCAGGGCTGAAGCCATAGCATTATTGGCCATGCTAAGTACAGAAGAGACCATCTCAAGCTACTCATGTTCCTCACTTGGGTGGGGTCTTTTACTTGTCCTTGCAAAAGACACAAGGTACAAGACACCACGGCATAGCCTACTGTCCTGTGCGACTGACTGAAGAGCCAGGGATGATGGCCTAGGATTCAATCTTCATGAATGTATCTAACATTCTAACTGTGTAGGCCTACGTGTATGATGCAATTAACGGCACTGAATTTGCTGGTGTGATCATGATAAAACACAGAACACGATAGAGAAGAATCATAAGTAGAGATCATGCAGGCAAATTTACACATAAAATTCTACTTCAAAATGCGCTTGTTTTTACAGCCCCCATACCTTGGAGCCGGGCAGAAAATCTTCCATTAAAGTTTGTGCACAATGCTTTAAAGCATTAGACGCAGCACTAGAATTCAAATCTCTGATATCAAACCACAAGTCTTTATTTACAGTGCATTCCCAGAGCACTACCAAACTGGGCCGACCGCACAGAAAGTCCGATAGTGCTTTCGGTGCCTATCGGCGGTTTAGTTAATGGAAAAATGCTTTATAACTAACTGCCGATAGGCACCGGTAGCACTATCGGGCTTTCTCTGCGGTCGGCCCTGATTATCAAAATATATGTACTAAGAGAAGATGTCTAGGTTGCCAGAAAAGTGAACCTATAAAACCTATTTATTAATTGATATATGATTAGATGAATTAATGAGGCAGGACTGGTCCATGCAAAAAAGATAAATGTAACTGGTCTGAAAGTAAGCGTGCATCTGCATCTGGCCAAGTTGGGGATGTTTATTGCATTGTTTTTTATATTTCATGGCAAATTGCTCCAACAAATACTTTTCGAAGAAAACCCAAAGATATGTTGGCCTGTATTTGAGAATGCTCCTCAACGTAAAGGAGTTCCTCAAGGCTATTGTTCTCCTGTTGAGAACAATAGCCTTGAGGAACTCCTTTACGTTGAGGAGCATTCTAAAATACAGGCCGTTATTTATCACTGGACACTGCCAGAAACATCTCAAAAGTTTCAAAATTCACCAGTCTATGGCAAGAAAATGTCATGATGGTTAGTTTGGAACTGATGCAGTTAGCAAGCAAGGTGGGCACTATTTACAAAGCTACAATTCCTTCCCATGCAACCAAAGCCCTTTGAAAGAGGCTACAGCAGTGCCAGTCCTGTAAGAAGCAAGAGTTTGTTTCTTTAACTGAATAGATGGTACAAGATGTATCTAACTTTGTTATTGTACAGTTGTGTTGGTAGGACGGTGATCAGTTAGTTCCTCCAAGGGTGACTTGAGAGTCCTTCTCGTGAGAACAGGAATAGCAACAACAAAAGGTAGGCCTACCTGAGGCAGGCAAATGAAGTGCAATACCGGTATGTTTCTAAGATGCTAATGACTAACAACTTGAAGATTTTTTCTGATAATAGGCCTACTTAGTACATCAAATGACACTGAAAAGCAAAAGGCCTAGCCTTCATCTTTGGTTTGTGACCTGCTGCTGATATTGACAACGAAAAGCTTTAACGCCACACTCTATTGAATTCAGAAAGTCCTTACGTCCTCCGACGTTGGTTTAGTGTAAAATGTACCGGTACTTTGCTCCATTTGAATACATTAGAGTTCTGCCTGCAGTTTTTTCAATGTGTGCTGAAAACTATGGCTTGATTCTTTGAAGTACATATCAGGCAAGCATTTTGGGGACCTTCACGAGGCCATGAGACCTCTACCTGGACTCTCCTAACACTTTGAAAATACCGTAAAATTCAATATAGAGGGGCTTTAACATCATCTCTGATTTTCTGTAACGACAGGCCTCGCTGATGGACAATGATATGGTCACTAAGAAATAAGTTCCACACCCATTGCAACTCAGAGTCGCCAATGAATTGGGCAACCGCAACTGGAATGAATATGAGATTAGTATTTTAGGGCACCTCACTGGAACTTAAGAGCGATTATTGGCCAAATGTGAATTCGCGGAATGTTGGTGATGGGGTTGGGAATGTGGTAAATTGAATTCTTGATAACTGATTCAACACCATGCAGAACGAACGTGAAGCGAAGGAAGAGACAAGGTAGTGAGAACAGTGTTGATTTCAGGGACAAACGGTGAAATGTGGTGGGATGGGGTCGTCGGCAAAAAATTATCGGCGAGTCTTAAAGATGGTGATCAATATGATTCAGAACCACACCATGCACTCTCGCAGTGCAAGGTCAAGGGGTCAAGGCCACACTGGTTTTAATGACTGGTTTTAAAGCGTCAATCATGCGCCATCCAAAAAAATGCAGACGTTCTGTTCAGGAGTCTCCGTTGTTTTTACCTCTACACCTCACATCATCTTTAATGGCGTTTCTTTTTAGTTGAGAATAACCTGCAAGGTCAAAGGTCAGGGTCAACTCTTGTTTCGTGATAATTTGTGGAAAATGTGTTTAAAAAATAACAAGTAACAGATAAGATGAGAGTCTAGGCCCTGACTGCGTCTAAAAGGGTATGGTGCTACGGTTCGTGAAGGGTTGGCTTCTGATTTTCAGACCAAATTTGACCAACTTAATACTGAGATATCAGTCACTTACAATATTCCTGGTGATGTTGGACAATGTCACACTTTGGGGTGGTTTTGCGGCCACAACAGTCGTAAGGATTGGCAGATCAATGCAAAATATCTGAGGAGAATCTGGGGTTGAGGTAGAACTTCCATGAACTCAAACTATAGTGAATACGGTGTGTGGTATCATGGGTAAATTTGGTATAGAAGGGGCAATAATCAGGATTTTGAAAACTCCACAAACGCTGGATCCTTTATTTACTCACACACGGACTTAACGTCTGCTTGGTTTTTTCTGTTGAAAGAGCCTGCGAATGGTGAGAAATTTTCTGGAATGATTCACGATGATACCGGCAGAAATGAATGAAAAAGAAACTGTGCTGTACGCCAGCTGGTAGGCCTTGGACGCCATCCCTTCTTGTAGAGTCACAAGCATACAGTAGCACGTAAATAGGCCTAACGTTC
>NMRB01002014.1:50332-68288 GCA_002633025.1 Notospermus geniculatus | reverse complement strand
CAATCGAGCATTTCCGACCGGTACCCATTTATACACCTGAGAGGAGAGAGGCCAGTGAGGCAAAGAGACTTGCCCAAAGTCTCACGCCACAGCGGGATTCGAACCCGGGACCTTCTGACCGCTAGTCGGAGACCCAAACCACGACAACTGGGTGGAGTGAGGCAAGGTAGGCAAAGAGAACTGTCCAAGGTCTCATGCCAACGTGGGATTCGAACCAAGTCTTCTGGACCGCTTGCCAGAGACCTGTCCCACTTGACCACCAGGGTGGGAGTTTAGGGGAGCATTTCAAAACCATTTCAAGAAGCTGTGAAATACCAACCACTTTCATCTTAAGATGTGACATTAAAAAATTCAACAAATGCAAAAATTTCTGAAATTCAAACCACAGCTTGTGGACACACCTAGAATGTCCAGTGATTTTCACAAACCCACAGGCAGCTGTCAGTTCAATGTCTTCAAACGAAATGAAATCTTACTTCAGTACTGAGAGCCTTTGTGCGAAATGAAAAAGCTTAATCCAAGCGTCGTAACAGCAAATTGTACCCACCAAAATTGCGGGCGCTTGCTTTGGCGCCTTTCTGGCTTATTTTCGAAAATTGTATCCAGGAGTTTCACCATGTCTGTAGTGAGCTTTGGCACATACTGGCAAGAGAGACAAGTTGATTAGTCATTTCACCTGTTTTGGAGCTCAAGGAAGTGAGGCGGGATCACAAGAAGCTTCTGCACAAGCAACGCATATGAACTGAGAATTTTAAAATATGTTGTCATTTGGGTATTTGGGACGCTAAATATAAGTGATGAGGAATTTGGCGAACTGTGGGGCAGCAATCGTGCAGGATTGATGTGAACGCCGTGTGTGTGTGCGGTGGAAGCCGTGAAAATCTGGAATTTGATGCATGCGGAGAGAAACTGCAGATGGCATTTTGTTGCTGAGGAAATTAAAGTCTTTTAATTGAATATCTTGGCAGAAAAAAGTGTACTGGTATTTAATATCCTGAAGTGCCCCGATAGTTGCGGATGTGGGCCACTGCCTCCTATTTGGGCCTCAACACTAAATTGTGATGACGAACAGGGCCACATCTAGCCTTTCCTTCAAGGAGTGCGGAGGGGGCACAATGTCATCCTAAATTCTGCATGAAAAATATGTGTTTTTGCCAGTCCCTATCCTTGAAAATCGTCATGTACGACTCCAGTTGTAGCAGGCAAACTTTAACAGCAAAACTGCAATTCCTCTCGTGTCTGGGATGGATTAAAGAAACGGTATGATGGACTAGTCCTTGATATAAATGAGGAATGAATTGGATCAAAACAAGACCTACATTATCATACAGTCACATCACATGGACAAGATTAAAATATAATATGAAGTTTGTTTTCTGTGATACAATATTAATTCTTGTTTTGTAGTTTAACATCACATTATTTTTTCTAAGACACACTGCTTTCGATAATATTGGGTGAGATTTCTCGGCTGCTTGGCAATGTGCAGTGCGGTGTGGATAGTGTGCTAAGGAACTAATTAAGACTTGTGGGAAGGACACAAAAACATGTCATGTAAACTTACTCCGGTTGAACCACAAATGAAGTCGAAGACTACGAATATTATTTCGAGGAAGGAGCACTATGGTCCATTGAGATTTTGGAGATTTTTGAAAGAGCAATGAAGGTATTCATTACAATATCTGATTTGAAATCACCACTCGAAAAGAAGATGAACAGTGCTGGTTCCTCATAGACGAACAACACAACAGCAATGGTCAAGAAACAATACTGCAGATTTGTGGTGGCAGCATGCACCTGCAGGTGAAGGTGCAGGCAGCAGCATGCACCTGCAGGTGCAGACTATGGCAGCATGCACCTGCATGATACTAACTTCGAACGTGAAGTATCTTTGAGTGCCAAGCCTCATTGACGTTTGTGAGTAGGCCCAGTTCGAAATAGGCCTACCAGTACCAATCTGGGCCATACTCCAGGCAAGATCTGGATGAGATAGAAAGCCATTCTCTGTCCTCAGGGAGTTCAAAACCAACAGAACTTAAAACTTGTTATTCAACAAGTAAGGCCCACTTTGATTGATGTAGGATCGTCACGAAAAAGATGAATTCTTCTGAGGTGAATGTAGATCTTTTTGATTTCTCATCCTGCCACCGCAAAGCATATTTGTTTCTCAACTATTGTTTTGACCATTTCAACAAAGATGGTGGCCCACTAGTTCTCCCACAAGACGTCGTGGCCATTCATTGTCCAAACATATAACACTACCAAACGAATCCTCTCAGACAATTATTTTACCTAAATTTTTGTGGCCATGGCCCGCTTGACCAGTTTAGCGTGCCAGCGGCCATTGAATGGTATTAAGCTTCTGATGTCATATGGTGAGAACTGTTAGATCCCCATCTTTGTTGGAAAGGTCTATAGACAAATCCCAAATTGACGTAAACGGGAAAGATCTGCGCACTTCCGCCGAAATGGCAACAAGAACCTCGGTCTGAAACTGAATGACGTGACGCAGAGAACCCCACGACAGTGACTTGGACGACGTCACGTCAGAGTTGACCATTGCTGAATCACGGGTTGCGTCACGTCAGCTGGTTTCAGATCGAGGTTCTTGTTGCTATTTCGGCGGAAGTGCGCAGAACTTGGAATTTGGGATTTGTCTCTAGGTATGAACAATTTCCATCACCAAACATGGAATGACACTCAAAGCAGACTCACCTGCAATGCCTGCATATTTTCATACAATTGGTCAACAGACGCTGCTCCAAGAAGGACACAGTGAACATTATCATTCTTCAGACACCAAGCTGAAATGTTCAGATTAGACACTAAATCGAGTGCTGAATTTGGCATTATAGTGACCGATTAGCTCTATAAGGGTTTCCCACGTGACGTCATAAAGGCCACGTTGGCCATCAAATTGACCACGTGTTTCCTGAAGGAACGTCACGATGATGCGATGACGTTATTTCCTGTGCTGTCTCGTCACGTCAGGCATAATGTCAATCCACATGCAGGTTGACATTTCAGCGATTGAGAGGAACTTGGAGCAACTGGCAGTTCCTCGAACAGCACGCTCAACTAGCGGATCCGGCAGTTGCTCGGAGACGCAAGCGCGCTCAGGTCGACAAAATCGGCAACTGATCAGTCACTCCGAGTTGCTTCCATCACCAGAAACTAGTTGCCGCGAGTTGCTTCAAGACGCAATGTCGACCTGTGGGCACCTTACAGATAGAATTGTAATATACAAGTGCTGCCATTGGATTTCCAAATCAACTGTCCACATTGTAGGGACTACACCCAATGTTTGACTCAGTTTTAATTGCATGTGATCCCCACTGATAATCGCAAACACGTAGATCAACAAGTCTGTGTCTACTGACCGATGGCAAGTTGACTGAGGGAACAGCCGAGCCGATCTGCTATATTTGCTACTTCTCTAAGTTTAGCTTGTTGTCGTCGGCCCTCTTCACCAAGGATCTTATCTTTCAACCAACTGTAGCCCTGTGGAGAAAAAGAAACAGTGAGAAGTTAGGCGCATAGGAGACAGTTTGGATACAAAAGTTTAATATCTTTAGAGAGTTTAGATGCATTTAGGCAGTAGGGCCTGAATCTGAATTTTCCAAAAAATTTGTTAAGGAATACCTTGAGTGCTGCTCTTGAGTATATAGGGACACCATCATCATATTTTCCAGTCAGTATACCACAGGCAAGTGGGGACCACGTCATGGTGCCAATGCCTGGAAAAACAGAATAAGAAGTGATGAAATAGTCCACATATGTCCTGAGACAATCATAGGCCGGCCCATATTTTAGAATGCTCCTCAACGTAGAGGAGTTCCTCAAGGCTATTGTTCTCAACTAAGTGGAGCAGTGCCTTTTAGATGATACAGTACAGGTCACAATTGACATCCCTAAGGCTTCGCGTAAGTTACTCGTAAGTTTATGCGTAACTTACGGCTTTGGTTTCGCGTAACTCACTGCGTAACTCGCCAAAATCGCGTAACTCGCCTCGTAAATCATTGCGTACCTAGCGAAATTCGCATAACTCACCTCGTAAGTTACGCTCGTGAGTTGTTGCGTAAGTTACGAGTGACTTACGCGTAACTTACGCGAATTTAGGGATGTCAATTGTGACCTGTACTGTATATCGTGCTACCCACATCGTGCTGCCTGCTTCGTGCTACCTACGTACCTATTTTATTGTACAACTCGGGCATCTGAATCTCCACCTTCTCTCTCTGGAATAGATGGTACTCTGCTTGCTCTGCTACTGGTGGTATCAGGTTGAACTGGCGTGCTACCGAGTATGCTTCCTGTAATTTGAAGAGATTGAGTGAGGATTGCTTTCCTTTGCACAATATGAAATGAGCAAGCAAAGATTTTTAAGGGGAAAGTGTAGGTTACATTTTTAACTCGAATGAAGCAAATCATGATAAGGTGTCAGGGTGGTGTAGTGGAAACTTCCAAGCCTACCACCAATAGACAAATCCCAAATTCCAAGTTCTGCGTACTTCCGCCGAAATAGCAACAAGAACCTCGATCTGAAACCAGCTGACGTGACGCAATCCGTGATTCAGCAATGGTCGACTCTGACGTAACGTCGTCCAAGTCACTGTCGTGGGGTTCTCTGCGTCACGTCATTCAGTTTCAGACCGAGGTTCTTGTTGCTATTTCGGCGGAAGTGCGCAGATCTTTCCCGTTTACGTCAATTTGGGATTTGTCTATGTGGTTGCGGGTTTGGTCCCCGATGGTGCCAGCTTCTTCATGTGGTAGAGAGAGCGACTTTTCCTACAATTTGAAGGTTTTCTCGGTCCTCTGGTTTCCTCCTACATTACAAACATATAGCCAAGTATTGTGTGATGAATAGCTATGATGCCCTTATTTGGTACCGGTGTAACGTTTTTCAGTGAGGCCCGTGTGCCAGTGTGACATTACAATAGATTGACGGAATAAGCCGCGACTTGACAATGAACGACACACAGAGAAACAGCCAGTCCGTTTCCCAGTGTCTTCCGAACAATGGCAATCACACAGAAAAACGGCCTCACTGAAAAACGTTACACCGGCACTCACGAAACGATGTTTTTTTAATGATGTCGGCCTACTTACCATTATTTCCATGGGGCTCCACCTGGAGGTGCCCCAGTACATGGCCCACCCCTGGTTGATCACATGAGTGAAGGCACGGACAATTTCTGAAAGAAACAAACGGAAAATAACGTTCACATGTCATTTCTGATGCTGCAACTATTGTCTAACATGCCAGCCAAGGAGACAAGTTTGTGACCCTCCAGCACCAAACCAGTCGGAAGTCGCACGGAAAATGAGCGTAAACGTACCGAGATATGACACCAGGGCTGGGTTGCACAAAACTCATGTTAGCGCTAACATGATGTTAGCGCTAACATCATGTTAAATGACGTAAAATGACAATGGATTTTGATGTCATCTAACATAAAAGTTAGCGCTAACACCATGTTAGCGCTAACATGAGTTTTGTGCAACCGGCCCCAAGAGATAAAGAAAGAAATAGAATCACTCAGATTTCACAATAGACAGACAATACTGAAATTGACAGATAATTCGCCCCAAACCGGGCAAACCTGCCAACTTCAGAGCGACTTCCGACTCGTTTTGTGGTGGAGGGTCACATTTATTGTCTCCCAGCAGAATATGCAGACGGCAGAATTCAGTTTCTGTTGAGAGGTCCTCCACAGGGGCGGATCCAGGATTTGGGAAAAAAGGGGACGCCCTGAGCTAGCATCTTCGATGATCGAAGGCCGATCTGCTATCCACTGCGTTACACCGCACATCACCCTTCGAGAAATTGACCGGTCCACGGCGTATCTGCCGCCTCGAGAAGAAGAGGCCAATCAGAATCGGTGTTGTAAAATTTGAATCGTGGTACAAAGAGTGGTAGCCGAAGACCCGATATAAAGTGCAATATGATTGGTCGCCCGGTAAACTTGGCATCGTGCCAAGATACGCCGCCGACTGGTCTATTTCTCGAAGGGTGATGTGCGATGTAACGTAGTGGTGAGCAGATCGGCCTTCGATTATCGAAGATGTGTGCTAGAAACATTGAAATATGGGGTGAATTTCAATGATTTGCTCCAAATTTCAGAATTTCATGGTCGATTTTACAGATTTGTTGGCCAAAACAGGAGGCGAGCGCCCCCTCTGGATCCGCACCTGCTCCACTTGGCCGATTCGAATGTAGGGCTACCCTTCAGACCATTTTCTTCAGTATTTTGTGTTGAAACTGAAAACAGGGTTAAATTCAATTTGCTGTTGATGGGCGTCTGCTTTGAGCATGTCGTCTGCTAATGTTTTCCAAGAGTCAATTACGCAAGATTCAAAGATAAAATAGACACATTACTGCAACATGAATTAGTCATATTTCAACCAAATTTTATTTTATTTTCATGAAATTTTGCTCAGAGGCAGTTGGGTAAAAATCTTCCTATGTACACACAGAACCAAATATCTCTTTGTTATTCAATCTTGCCGTGGGTTCTCTGCATCTTAAACGCTTTATTAGTTTGTTTTGAAAATTGCCCATTATAGACCGTTCTCAAATTGACGAAAACGACAAAGATCAGCGCACTTCGCTGAAATCACAACCATAACCTCGGCCTGAAACTGAATGATGTGATGCAGACAACCCCACGACTGAAGACGTTGTGTCAGAGTTGACCATAGCGGAATCAGGGATTGCATCGGACGGCACCGGTTCTGGTTGAGATTTAGTGGAAGTGCGCAGATCTGCGAATTCGAGAATTGTCTATAGCTTGTACTACTCTTCTTCTGCAGTTCAAGTTTGTTGACATAAAGCAAGGTAAAATGTCAAAAGCTCCATCTCAGAATTTATGATGAAACAATGAAACGCTTTGGTAAGTTGAGTAAGGATGCTCTCGAAGGCAGCATTCTGCCTCAACTGATGTTTCTAGTTTCACTGTAGGCTGCTTAGTCAGCATGGTTTTTTGCAATGAAAGAGATCATTTTAGTCCAACCATGTGTTTGTAGGCCTGCATTTCATCAATAGGCCCTGGTTAGCCTGTTTTGCGTCCCAAACGGTAAATATTTATAAGAACTGCCATTTTGCAATGAAAGAGCTCATTTTGGTCTAAGTCTGGTCTCCTTGGTGTCCACAACTGCTGTTTTGCAATGGAAAGAGCTTTTTACTTCAAGTCTGGTTGCCTAAATTGGTGTCAATATGTAGAGATGTATGTTCAATGTTGTAGAAACAAACAGATGAAATTAAATACACAACATTTGGTGAAATTCACGGATTAATTGGTTGGCTGCGGGTTTAAATCAGCATGACACAAGTTTTACTTGGAAATTAACAGGAATTTTAGAATTGTACAAAAAGGTGCACTTGGGTATTTTGCAAAAGTGCAATAGCAACTACTTTCACTTGCAATATTATCTAGATCTGAATTCTTCAGGTGTTGTTGAACTTTGCATTGTTGATGAAAATGGTGATGTTGGATGGGCAATTTTGAGTGCATCGGTCAGCTAGTTGGAAAATTACAATAAGTGCTGCAGCAGAAATGAAACAATAGTTGGATTAATTGTGTTGCATATGAACTGCTGCGTTGAGAAATATTTGAAAAATGACCAGAGAAGTGTCAAATGCATTCCCATGCCAAGAAACATGACATGATATTGAAAAGTCTAGATGTCCTGGTAAACCAAACGGTGACAGAATGCCACGTTCTTTTTGAGCAGTTGCATGAGAGATTTAGCCTAGGCCTACCTGTGCTTTACTGCAATGGATCGAAAGTCATGTCCTGGTAAACCAAAATGTGGCAGAATGTCAGTTTTTTCAAAGCAGTTTGCATGAGCAAATGTAGCCTAGGCCTACCTGTGCTTTACTGCAATGGAGAGGAAGTCATAATGCTCTCGACAACAAGTTCAAAGGTCCTCAGAACAACATGAGCATAAAACAATCACTGGGGTCACCAACCAGGCAGACATCCATGCCACACACAGTCCAAGGTCAAAGGCCAAGGTCACACACACTTCACGACAATATTCAAGGTTAATGTTGCCACGGAAACCTGTTAGGCCAATCACTACAAGAAGCTCCTGAGCCTCACGGACGTTCCAAAACCACGGTACCACAGAAAACTCCACACTGCCCTCACCAGCACACGGATTCCCTTGCATGAACAGCAATGGACGTACCCAGGCTTCAGCGGGATACCCACATTGAAACTCACAGCAGCAATTTCACAAAGATGGACAGACGGACGGACACGCACACTGCACTGTTAGACACAGTCCCCACTTCAAGCGGAGAAATGTCCCCCTGCTGGTTGGGTAAGGTACCAAAATGATTTCACCAGAGACAGTCAAGGGAATATCAAGTTATTTAACAATCGGATACCTTTTCCAGGTAACACAGCAGCCAAGTTGGTTACTTCGTCCAGCATCCCATTATTATTGCCATCATTTGCACCAAAGATGCAAAGAAATGGCTGCAAAATTTGTTCAGCATTACAAAACTTGCATCTGACCAACATTCCCATTGATCAGGTCACCAATGTTTGAAACACTGAAATAGTTAGATGAACGGTCGAGCCCGTATAATTTCCTCAACCCCAAGAAATGAATGGTGTAGTAGAAATTGAAGTTAATCTAGAGTGAGGATGAACACTAAGACCGTCACCAGCAGCAGCCAAGGTCACCTTCGAGCAGACATGCACTCAAACCTGCTTTCTGTGCCATAACCATCACTTTAACCACTGATTTTTTTTAACTGATTTTTTTTAAACTGATTTTTTTAACTGATTGCCAAAATCTGCCCCAAGAGTCAAACTGATGCCATTCTTTGTCTAACTGGCACTCATCAGGTTTGTGTACAGATCTGCCACCAGTAACCACGGCCGTACCACAGAGGCAAAAAGCAAATGGAGTCTGATTGGGTGATACGTATGTGTGCTCACCAAGTGTAGCCAATGGTGACTTTTCCGCTTGAAGAAAGAAAACAGGGATTTGGCGATGAAAGGAAGAGGGTCAAAATGAGGGGAGGAAAAAGTGAAATTGCGGGTAAATCAGTTATGTTATGCAGACAGCTTTACGCGTCATAATTTTTCAGCCCCCATATCGGTTGAGAGAACTGACATGGCACAGAGCCAAAAGGCACATACCAACTGGGGACACGGGTGAAATTTTGAGGGTCTTTATATATTGTAGTTGATGCAGGCAGATATGAGGGGCTGCACCACTTATACATGTTCTTGGACATTTGGTGATGGAAATTGTAGACTGGGGCTTTTTGTAGAAAACTTTGTATGGAGTCAATCAGCTTGTCACCATCCCCATGCAATTTGTATGACAGGGAGAGAGCTTCATGCGTTAAAGAGGGATGTGGCAAATAAATGTGGGACAAGTAATTTGAAAAGGCTCTTGGAATGGAGAGAGATCTTTCCAACCTATGCTCTTTAAGTAAGCGTCTACAATCTGAATGTTGAAAGGGCGTTGGGAAGAGTGAGAACTTGTGGAATGTTGGAGAGGAAATTTTCCTTTCAAGGCTAACTCATCCATATTGGTAACCATGGCAACAAACTGGTTGCCATGGTGATGCTGGTAACCATGGTAACAAACTGGTTGCCATGGTAATGTTGGTTACTATGGCAATAGACAGGTTGCCATGATGATGTTGGTTACTGTGGCAACAGACTGGTTGCCATGGTGAAGTTGGTTTCTATGGCAACAAACTGGTTGCCATGATGATGTTGGTTACTATCGCAGCAGACTGGTTGCCATGATGATGTTGCTTACAGTGGCAACAGACTGGTTGCCATGGTGATGTTGGTAACCATGGAAACACTGTCACCATGGCAAGAACAATTACTATGGCAACACTCTGACTTTCGTGATTGCCATTCGTTTATTGATACTAACCTTCCGTTGGAGTGTGTGGGTCTGGTTTATTGGCAAAAACAATATCTACATAATCGAGCTGAAGACGTTCCAAGGAGCTCTTCAATCCTGGAGAGAGAAAAAAACATTATTATTAAGACATACCACGCCCTACACAATAGGATTAATGGACTATCGTTATTTTTTAAAGAAGAGATGCCAATCTTCTTGGTTTGCTTCAATTATTTTATTCCATGATATTTGTAATCAAGATTAATCTGCCCTGCCATGGGCCATTTTCCTTACCTTCTATAATATGTTTTCTGGAGAGGCCTTTCTCTGTTTCAGCTCTGAAAAGAGAAGAGGGTAATACCAGTGTGAGAAAATGCCATGCTCTGCATTGCTCTTGTTTTTGTTTGATGTAGCAACTTATAAGGGTTATGAAAAGTGACTCGAAATCTGGAATTTTTGACGCAAAAAAACTGACTAACTGCACACTGAATTGAGAAAATAAGGCTCGGGGCACCTTCTTATGACGGTTCCCAAGGGCCCCCGAGCCTTCTTTTCCCAATTTTTTGTGCAGTTAGTCAGATTTTTTGCGCCAAAAATCTGAGATTTCGAGTCACTTTACATAACCCTTAACACTTTTTCCGTTCTGTTTGTAGGATTCGAACCCATGACTTCTCACATCCACACCTTTTTTGTGGTTTCTAGTTTATTCAAATACAGTAACACCAAGTGTAACGTGACTGCGAATATGAGCTTGTGCTCAGGTAGGGATTACAGCTATAAAGCTATATGCCCCATCACAAACTGAATACGATCCATGGATTATTGTCAGTTGGTTTTTTATTCCAACTGAAGCTGACCTTTGAAGTACGATACAAATCTGCCACTGAAACTTCTTTTTTTATTGTTGACGCACTACACTCCGATTAGGCGGAGTAAATATTTGATATTGTGTGGGGCAAGACATAGATCTGCATGGTAGTTGTAACACTCGTCCCAAGTGTTTAGTCGGCCGTAGCTATAGACCCACTTAACACTGGCATGATTGGCGCCCAAAGTGAAGGATCATCAATAGATGGCGCTATTTGACAAGGGATCCAACCATAAGCCATCCTCACAGATTTAATCGACGCCGCCATAACACACTTTCTGACTGGCTAAGATACGTGTACCACCGGTATTCATACTCGCGGCAGACTCGCAGGGGGATTCTTTGAGGATCGCATCAACTGAAGCAGTTTCGGCGCATGGGTAGTGGTTTGAAACTGCAGCAGGAGTTTAGGTCGTTGTATGATCTTTCAGTTTTTTGCCCACAGCAGCTCGTATTGAAGATGCATTCACAGCAGTCCCTTTAACAAGGCCACTGATTCGTTTCTATGCAACTATGCTTCCCATATATAGAACTCGCCACATATTCTGTATGAATAATGGCATCCAGCACGAGGGAAACATAACTGGACATACATAAATACTCAATGGATATCTTCAGATTGTGTTAGGTCATGTCGATTATCGCGGCAGAAAACTCGGAATTTTTCCGTTGTTCCCTATATTAGACCAGTGGGACAGAAAACACAAATCACACAGAGTGAATACCATTTGGAGAAAAAATATTGACTATTGACTTAGTAGAGGCCACTTGGAGATGGAAAAACACGTCTCGGGGCAGACGGGGATGTTGCGTTGCTTGGTTTACAGATGATGTATTGACCCCGTTGGCTATTTCTTGGTGAAGAGGCTGATCGTGTCTTTAGGTCAGTAGGCAGTGACTAGATTTTTTCCTTAAAGGTTGAAGAGAGTCAAATTTGAGCTGAGAGCTGAAGTATAATTGACCTTGTGGACAATGTACTTGACAAATGCATGTACAGCAGGAGGAAACCAGAATATCCAGAAAAAACCACCACTGTGACAAACAGAGATCCTCTGTATCACTTGGAGAATGGATCTGACTGGGGATTGAACCCAGAACCTCAGAGGTGACAAGTACCAATGTCTCCACTACGCCACTCTGACAGCCCAACTGTATTGGGTAGCTGGCAATCTTTGAAAGATGGGTAAGTAATACTCACTTGCCACCCCAGAAAATTTTGGTGCATATGATGAAACTGGATCTCCTGAAAGTAGAATAATAAATTACGAAGGGTGAGACATGAAGGAAAGGGTTAAACAATAGAAGGCCCCAAATTCACTATTTTGGCTTACCACTGTTGCTGCCATCAACATGGTCACTCGATTCTGACCACAGTGTAGGAGTTGGTAAGATATATGCATCTGACTTGCTACCTGACATTTGGATGCAAATTCACTGGTTGTAACCACATGTAATTTTACATTCGACAAACAATGTTGACAATGTTAATCTTACCTCCAACTCTTCTTTTTCAAAATTTTTCCTAATACAATCTCTGCCCTGGAAAAGGAGAAACATGTTAGTTTCATCAAAAATAACATTTTGTTGTTTTTTGAGGAGTCAACAAAATATGTTACATCTGAAAGATATAACGACGAATCTTGGACAACACCATAATGACTTACTTTCCAGCTGCATAGACTTCTGCTGTATCGAATACATTGATGCCACTCTCGTACGCCAGCGTTACCATCTCCTCTGCCATCTAGCGGAGAAAAATTAAACTAAATATACAGGTGGAAGTTGGGATCTGTCATCTGGTTCGATCACGGGATCTACATTTTGACAAAATGACAGCCATTTGTTTTTTATTACTTGTTTGGCAGATCAACCAATGTTAGTTTTGGGCTTTTTCAAACAAAATAAAATTGGAAAAATAGTCATTTTTTATTGCCCCCAATCTTAAAAAATCCAGATATCCGAAAAAAGTGACGCCTTTTGACTCTGCACATGTGCAGATGACAGAATTAGACTTGGATGCATGATTTATCTGTTCCCAACACATTGTGATACTTTCATGACAAGTATGACATGTGTTTGGGTCTGTCATGTCTGTGATATGTCCAGCCATGTAGCTTCAGTTTTGCCCTCATTCGTCCTGATCATGCCGTGGTTGGGTTAGGGTTTTTATTTTTTGAATTTTATTTTTATTTTTATTCCTATCTCCAACATTAGGTTTACAGCAAGAAATCTGCCAAACAAGCAATATAAAAAGAATGGCCTTAACACGAGCCTACAGTTGCTGAATTTCCACCCAGTATAACCTTTGTATCTCAGCCCCCATCAAAAAGGACACCACTGCATTCAAACATTGTCCCAGGGCGAGATATCCCACCACATGTGACTTGAAAATCATATTCCTGTAAGTGAAATAATCGCCTATCCTGTCTCGCCCGGCTCTATCTTATCTCGTTACACCAACACCTCTTTCTATCCCGTCTTCGCCAAATCGGCCCATGTTTTAAGCAAGGCCATTCACCAACAGATTCACTTCATTCATAAACCTGTCTAAATGTTTCCATAGCAACGGAAGAACCCGCACCATTTGGCGCGCCGGCAGATGGGTTGGAAAGGTCAAATGTCATGGACAAATTTGTGGTGGTGTAGATTTCAGTAAACCTTGTTGGAGTTGTTTGTACATTTCTGTTGGGTCATGTACTGTCAGTGATATGCAACTTGAGATGAAATGAAATCGGTCCAAGCCCCCAGTTGTTTGTTGACTGTCTCCCAGTTGAAGAGGATAGCAAGGAAATAATTGCCAATAGACAAATCCCAAATTGATGTAAAAGAGAAAGATCTGCATATTTCCGCCGAAATAGCGAACACAACCACGGTCTGAAACTGAATGACATACGCAGAGAACCCCACGACAGTGACATCGACAACGTTGCGTCAGACTCGACCATTGCTGAATCATGGATTGCGTAACGTCAGCTGGTTTGAGATCGAGGTTGTGTTTGCGATTTTGGCGGAAGTGCACAGATCTGCGAATTCGAGAATCGTCTCTAAAGAGAAAACTGAAGTGCCCAGAAAAACCTGATCTATTGAGGTCACATTCAGTGCTGGTCCAACGGGGGATCGAACCCCGAACATCAGTGGTGACAGGCATCGATATTTTCACCACACCAATCTAATCTGACAGCCACTGCATTATTGAAGAGCGAATGGTGAATTCGACTTGGGACATATGTGAATACGTACCTCATCTGTGACCTGTGCACCGAATGTCACCCAGGTGCCTGTAAAGAGAAAAGATGTAAAACATGATTCAGGATGGGAAGACCTTACAGTGTTTTGAATTTTCGAAATGGAATACAATGGCTCACAGCACCGCCAAGTTGCAGTAGTTTGCAGGATAATAGGCCTGTACATCAATTTGGCACTTGTTGCAACCAAGGAAAGGGTTTTAACAGATTTAGAACACAGTAGCTGAAATGTAGAACACAGTAGCTGAAATGTAGAACACAGTAGCTGAATTGTAGAACACAGTAGCTGAAATGTAGAACACAGTAGCTGAAATGTAGAACACAGTAGCTGAATTGTAGAACACAGTAGCTGAAATGTAGAACACAGTAGCTGAAATGTAGAACACAGTAGCTGAATTGTAGGACACAGTAGCTGAATTGTAGGACACAGTAGCTGAAATGTGGAACACAGTAGCTGAAATGTACGTCTCTGCGGGTTGACAGTAGTGGACAGGAGTGATAATCATTGAGTAAACTGATGACCAAAGATGATCACTTGCAACAAGCGCCTACTTTCGCTGGAGCGGGTCACATTTAGCTACTGAATGAAACGAAGAACTGAAAGAGTCATTTATATTACACGATACCTTTTGATTATCAACTTCAATTCATGAAAAGTTTTGATAGCGTTTCATATCACCAAACACTACAACATGCGATATCTGTCTAGTAACGTCAGGCATTAAAACTGTATATCACACAGAAAGATGATCTATTACATGGGCCATTAACCAAAAGGACACAGGCAACTTTGTCGCATAAAATATTTAGTGTTATGGTGCAGTTACATGTCCTGCAGCGATGCTGTTTCCATAGCGATAAGGGAACGTGGGACATGAACAGAGAAGGCACTAATCAAGGGGTTGTGAGAGAGGGAGGGCTCGGGCTGATGTGGGTCATATGCGTTACTGCATCCGACCAACCATGGATATGAATATGGTGCATAATAATATGTACTGCATCCAACCTCTTGATTAAGGGCACCAAAATTCAGTCCAAAACTGGTCATTTCTATTCATTTTGACTGTAATTAGGACACCTCTCAATTAAGGACAACACCGGCCTGTCTGAAGGTGTCCTCAATAAAGACGGCCGCTGGCAAAATCCTAGACTGGCCAGTGCCAGCCTACACAATGTCTGAGTCATCATATGGCTGAAAATATACCATAGGACATCAACGGCCATCGTAGGGTTTCCAAAGCAGCTGTTATAGGGCCTAAGGGTTAATAACCAGAGGAAAATTTTCTTCCACATCACGCCCAAACAGAGAGAGATGCCCACAATAAACCAAGTCTCAGCATTTTTACAATTTGCCTCATTTCCTTGCCTCATCACCTCCGCCGGCAAGCACCTCCTCTGGTGAGCACCTATCTGATCTGAATACAGAAATGTCATCAATATTGTAGGGTGGTGAGCGTTTGAAATCCATCTGAGAGATACAGGCCATTTTGGCCCACTGCCATGGTCCAATCTGACTAGAAAAGGCAATTGCCCAAGACGACAATCACCCACATGCCCCAGTAAATCCCAAGTTTTTGATTTGACCTACTTTTTCAAGGTCAGTCAGAGAAGTCGAAGTTTACAGTGTTGACAGGACTTGCAATGGATTGCAGCCAATTTTAAAAGCCCTCACCACATCCTCCGCCCACCTACGAACCCGTAAAGGCTTACATGAGGGTCTGCATCTGAACAGAAGCCCTAAATCAATATTTCCAAAAAATGGTTTGCAAAAGGGGCTGTTCATTTTCATCAGTTGAGGAATCTGAGTCGTGATCCTTGAGAAAATGGAGAAAGCTTTGAAGCTGCAAATTGCAGGGATTATTCTGTACAGTACAACAAAATCCCTGCAATTTGCAAGTGCATAGCTTTTTCCGATCCCACACAGGATCACAACTCAGATTCCTCAAGTGACGAAAATGAACAGCCCCTTTGACTACATTTTTTAAAAAAAAAATATTATCTCAGGAGTGCAAGCGCCCACTTAGGGCATTATAGCTACTCATCAAACAATATTGGACGATATTAACGATATGTAGGAGGAAACCGGAGCCCCCGGAGAAAAACTACGATGTCGAGGAGAGATCGCCCTCTCTACCACATAAAGCCTCTTGCACGACAGGGGATCGAACCCACGACCTCAGTGGTGGCAGGCGCCGATGTTTCCACTGCCCCACCCCGACACCCTTTGACTACATGAGCATCATTCTATCATCCACTGCAGACAAGTTTGTTTTCGCACCATCCATTCTAATCCAGAAATTCCTCCAGGTGAAGTGATACCCACTCAAACACCAATCCCACAATATCCCCGCTACATGACTGTTTGTCATTCACAGCCATCCATCGCAGATCTTTCAAGCCGCCTCGTCCGTCATCCTGAGCTGACTTGAATACAAAGTTGCTAATTAATGCGAGTGAAAGGTATTGTTTT
Source organism: Notospermus geniculatus (assembly GCA_002633025.1). Classification (NCBI taxonomy): domain Eukaryota; kingdom Metazoa; phylum Nemertea; class Pilidiophora; order Heteronemertea; family Lineidae; genus Notospermus; species Notospermus geniculatus. The sequence goes on along the minus strand of NMRB01002014.1, from coordinate 51,820 downwards.
CGAGGTGCACGTCTAACACCGAGCCTGATCTTGAAGACTACAGCCTTAGTACGGCTTGCTGATCTTGACTACAGCCCGAGTACAACTCAGCTGAACTTGACTACAGCCCGAGTACAACTCAGCTGAACTTGACTACAGCCCGAGTACATTTACAACTCAGCTGAACTTGACTATAGCCCGAATACAACTCAGCTGAACTTGACTACAGCCCGAGTACAACTCAGCTGACCTTGACTACAGCCCGAGTACAACTCTACACATATATATGGTGGCTGACCTTCACTACAGCCCGAGTACAGCTCTATACTTTGGTGCTGGACCTTGACTACAGCCCGAGTACAACTCAGCTGACCTTGACTACAACCTGAGTACAACTCAGCTGACCTTGACTACAGCCCGAGTACAACTCTATATATATGGTGGCTGACCTTAACCTCAGCCCGAGTTCAGCTCTATATGTGGTGTCTGACCTTGACTTCGGCCCGAGTAAAACACTCTACACAGTGACCTACTTGGCTAAGCCTCAGCACAACTCAATATTTTCTATCATATACGTTTCTTGATTCTGAATCAATGAATCTATAAGAACCTACTGCTAAATTTATTCTCTGTTTTTGCTCCAGGCAATCGAGAACATATCAAATTTGGTTCCACCTTCGCAACTCTGGAATTGGAAAAATAGCCACGCTGTTGCGGGCATAACCCCTCGGCCTCTGTTACCTTGAAATGTAGGTCGAATGAAAAACCCGTCTGATATGTTGTGTACCCTGGCTGGATACACGCACCATAAAAATTTCATGAAGTTTCGATGACCAGTTTAGGAGTAATCTCAAATTTTGTCATTTCACTACGTGCCCCCTGGTGGCCAAAGTAGGAATCTGATCCGGTCGTTTTTCAATAGCGAGAAGCGTCATGTCATGAGGTATGAACATACAAAATGTGAGACGAAAATTCCACAGCATTGTCAAGTTAGAGCGTTCACGTCGTTGACCAATCAGATTTCAGCTTTTGACCTCTGCGACCTTTAAATGTAGGTCGAATCAAAAACCCGTCTGATATGTTGTGTACCCTGACTGGATACACCCACCATAAAAATTGCATGAAGTTGCGATGACCAGTTTAGGAGTAATCGCAAATTTTGTGTTTTCACTATGTGCCCCCTGGTGGCCAAAGTAGGAATCAGATCCGGTCGATTTTAAATAGCGAGAAGCGTCATGTCATGAGGTATCAACATACAAAATGTGAGAAGAAAATTCCAAAGCATTCTCAAGTTAGAGCGTTCACGTCGTTGACCAATCAGATTTCAGCTTTTGACCTCTGCGACCTTTAAATGTAGGTCGAATCAAAAACCCGTCTGATAGGTTGTGTACCCTGACTGGATACACCCACCATAAAAATTTCATGAAGTTTCGATGACCAGTTTAGGAGTAATCGCAAATTTTGTGTTTTCACTATGTGCCCCCTGGTGGCCAAAGTAGGAATCAGATC
>NMRB01002014.1:29133-45748 GCA_002633025.1 Notospermus geniculatus | reverse complement strand
CTGAGTTACCGCACTTTGATGATTTTTGGGTTACGCCACCTGGTGGCCTTGTTTGAATTCAAATCAGGCCGAAATTTGACGTGCATGTAAAGGTCATCTAGAGGGAGGTAAATATCAAATTTGAGCACTCTGCATCAAGCCGTTCCCGAGTAATAGCACTTACTTGATTTTCAGGTTACGCCACCTGGCGGCCATACTGGATGTCCAATCGGGCCGAAACTTGGTATTTTTAAAGGTACCCCTCCAATGCATGTTTATGCAAAATATGAAGTCACTCAGTGAAATAATGACAAACTGGGGCAGGTTCGTCACTTTTGTCGAACTTTGACCTCTGTGACCTAGAAAAGTAGGTCAAATCAAAAACCCGTTATATATGTTATGTATCCTTATTAGATACACCTATGATAAAAATTTGGAGAAGATCCATTCATTAGTTCAGGAGTTATTGCACTTTTTGTGTTTTTGGTTTCCGCCACCTGGTGGCCAAGCTGAGAGTCGAATCGAACCGAAACTTGGTGTCATAGGTCATCTGACCTAGGGGTATATATGTACCAAGTTTCAGATCAATAGCTCCAGCGGATACAAAACGTGCCCTGCTAACGGACAACGACGACGACGGACGACGGACACACCACCATCGCAATAGCTCACCCCGGTGAGCTAAAAAGTGTCGCGCGACATTTTAATTCGCTCTGGAGGCAATCTCTGCGGCATGTCGCGCGACCAAAATTTTGGTCGCGGTCGCGTTGTGTATAAACGTTCCCATTTATTTTACAATTGATCAATCCAACGCGGCTGTCTCGGTCACGCTGTGTATAAACGGGCCTTTACCTCTAACTTGGCTCATTATCGGCTCTTTAGACAATATTGGATGATTTGCATGTAATGTAGGAGGAAACCAGAGCCACGGAATAAACCTGCAGTATTAAAGAGAGTGCTCTCTCCGTGCCTAACACATGAGCAGCAGGTTCATCCGGGAATCGAACCCGGGACCTCAGAGGTGACAGGCGTTTGATTGTTCCACTGCACCACTCTGACAGCCCCAGCCATCTCGTTTTCATCGGCTGATATTCATAAAAAGCAAATGCTTTTACTTCAAGTTTTGTAGTATACATGTATTTACATTGGACCTCGCTGTGCAAATCTTGAGCCGCCTATTTTTTTGCGCTTTCCATCTGTAGCTTACACCACCCTGAACCATCACCAAATTCCACTACCTTATGTTGAATAGAAAGATGTACATGTATAATGAGTCAAGGCGGTTTATGGCGGTATCGGCGTTGGCGGTTTGTGGCGCTCGCAACAGTAGTTGATGATTTTGATTTCTACATTAGATGTGATGGGGGGTTTTGTCAAAAAGTGGGCGTGGTCTTCTAGGCGGCTAACGGCAGGGCGGTTCATGGCGGCGTGGGCTCTATTGGGTAGAGTAAAAGCATTTGCTAATTTTCATGAATACATGTACCAGCCATTGCCAATCACAGGTTTGAAAATGTCACAGACCTGCAGCTTTTGAAAACGCTGCCCACAACGAACATGAATGTGAAATGGACATGACAGACATTGGATAACTGACCAGTGCACTGACGGACTAATGAAATGGTATAGAGCACCAAGGTCCAGGGGGATTGAGTGATATATTAATATTACAGTGATCGGCTCAAATTTATCACGCCAGATGAGCAGGCTAACTAGAGATATGATGAGACTGAGAGTCTTCATGTGTAGGACTGGAATAAGATTGTCCTGCAATGATTTCCGCCATTTCTTGTTTTTAAATATTACTTCAGGAATGCAAGCCCCCAAGTCAGGGCATTAGCTACATGTACTCATCAAACAATACTTGGTGATATTTACGATATGTAGGAGAAAACCGGAGCCCCCGGAGGATACCTACAATGTTGAGAAGAGATCGCCATCCCCACCACATAAAGCAGTGGGAAAGGATGAGCTTGAACCTGCGACATCATTGGTGGCAGGCGGGGCTTCTTCCACTCTGCCTCCGACACCACCTTTTGTTAGGTCACTCACTGATGGGTCATTATGCCAAAGTGGAAATGATTTGAAAAGCTACCACCATTATAAGTTGTGCTTTTTTGTTGCAAATTGGTCTCCAAGGGCTTCGCTTAAGTTGGAATCGCTTCTGCTTTTTGGTGAAGCCAACCAAGAGTGCAGCTGATGAGAGCTTTTTTGTGAGTTGACTCTCAATGGGCTATTTAAGGCAATGCTCCATTGGCAGTTTTCTAGTGCAAGTCAATTTCACCACTTTTTTGCGAGGGGCGCCTTTAGCCCAGTGGTCATCACGTCCACTTAGCAAGCAGAAGGTCCTGGGTTCGAATCCAGCCCAGGCCATATGGGATTAATCCTCCCTGGCTCTCCAGTCCGTCGCATAGGACAGTAAGCTGAGGGGCCTTATACCTTGTGCCTTTGCAAGGGCAAGTAAAAGACCCCATCCAAGTGAGGAACATGAGTAGCTTGAGATGACCTCTTCCGCACTTACCAGGGCCAATAATGCTATGGCTTCAGCAGTGATGGAATCAAATACAAATACAGCTGTTCATGCTGTGACACCAATGACACAAACAACTGCTCATAGTTGAGTTGCCCAGAGAGCCAACCAACGCAAGAAAACTCTCAAGTGGCTGCACCATCATTGGTTTCCTTATGACTGAGACAAGCCACACAACTGTCCATATCTTTCTATGGTTGAGTTACCCATAGAGAGCCATTGGTTTCCTTATGACTGAGACAAGCGACATGCAACTGTCCATTATGGTTGAGTTACCCATAGAGAGCCATTGGTTTCCTTATGACTGAGACAAGCCACACAACTGTCCATATCTTTCTATGGTTGAGTTACCCATAGAGAGCCATTGGTTTCCTTATGACTGAGACAAGTGACATGCAACTGTCCATTATGGTTGAGTTACCCATAGAGAGCCATTGGTTTCCTTATGACTGAGACAAGTGACATGCAACTGCCCGTAGCTTTCTATGGTTGAGTTACCCATAGAGAGACAACTAAGAGACAAAAACTCCCATAAGGAGCAACCTTTAGGTTGAGTGTCTTCTCAGGTAACTTGCTTCAAAAGAGATGCTTATGACAGCAGCAACTGACAAGCTCTTGAAATCGATGGTCATCACAGCTCAAGGTGACCAGTGGTGTCTCCAGGCTGTTTGGTCACCAAGGAAAAAAACCAGTTTCACTGAAATGGTCCAACATGTGTTGGATGCAAACGTCATCTTGGTAAAGATGGTATCTTATCAGTGCGTTGCATCAGGCAAAAATGTCAGGGATGCTGGCAACAGATGACAATAAAACAAATTTTTTTAAAGGTGGTCTTCTGATTGTAGGCCTACTGGCCAAACATCTGCTGGTAGCCTCTGTCAGTTAGATCCTTCAGACTGAACTATAATGCAACATAACCAGGGGCGGATCCGGGATTTCGGAAAAGAGGGGCCGCACTCTGCTGGAATCATTGAAATCTGCGGTGAATTTCAGTGATTCGCTCCAAATATCAGAATTTCACAGTTGATTTTACAGATTTGTTGGCCGAAAGGGAGGCGTGCGCCGGGTGCACCCCCTTGGATCTGCACCTGATAACTACATTGTAGGCTACTTTTTAGCTGAGCTAGCGGGACATGTGTCAAGCTCAGGTGGTATAGTGTTGGACTAAGAAGCAAAAGGTCTATGGTTCAAATCCCAATGTGGCTCTTTATTTCTTTGGAATAGAGCCACTTTAGCAAGAAACTAAAGAGTTAATACCGGTATAGAAAATGTGATAATCAGTTGATTCTAATCTATAAGAAAAAAGATACAATTGAATTCTTACTTGTAAGTGACTAATCCATCCATTGTAGCGCTTGTATCCAAAAATAGCGCTTTGTTTTGAATTATTCCGAGTAATCCATTATTTTGTCAAAAATGCCGTCATACCCTCAGCAGTTGCATGATGAGTTCAACGTTAAGATACGGAAGACTAAAGTGATGAACAACACCGAGTCTGCGGTTGTTACGAATGCGAGCTTCATCTACCAAGGGAGCATATGCCAGTGGTACGCTGGTCTGTACCATTGTTGGATCAATAGGTAGACCAGGTGATGGGAGATGTCATTGTTGTGGCCAGCGAGGGGTTGCAGAAAGTGAAACATATGAAATCAGGGTCCGTTATTGAGTCGGTATAAAGAGTAATCCATATCGTATTTTATTTTTCTGGAAAATGAGATTTGACAATGTGAATTGTTTGTGGCGATAGGGAGTCAGATAGAGAGTCGGCCTCGCTTATTGCCAAAAGATGGCAGCAAAGTTCCAACTGACCAATACAAACAAAAATTCTCTTCAAGATGTGCCCATCTGGAGTAGCTGGCAGGGTTCCTGCCAGGGGTACAGGGGTACAAATCCCCCGACCTAAAGAAGGGGGTACGTACCCCCTTTCTGTCTGCCGAGCAAATGCAGATGTCAGGAAAACACATTTTCAGGGATTAAAAAAACAAATTTTTCTGAGGAAGGTCCCAGAGCCCCCCACCACTGAGTGTGCCTGTGGTACCCTGCAAACTGGTGTACCCCTTACATTCAATTTCTGACAGAAACCGTCGCTGGGTTGCCCCCATATTGCCCAATTGATCAGCATCATGGACAACACCCTCCATTTCCAACCCATACCATGTTATCAGGCATATCTGATTGCATCCCACTATGTACAACCAAAACATAACATGCCCCAAGGCTGATCAGAATTGACCATGTGGCTTCCAGTGCAATATGGATTAATAATTGAATATCATGTAGTAGGATCAGAAAAATCAATCCGGCCGCCATTGTCTGATAAATAAAATAAAAATAAACATTTTCTGTCCCCAGACTCGGTAAACATTAAGGCTTGTTGACTCAGTCAACAGGCAAGTTCTCGCATTTAATCTGAGGGAGACTGTACAACATGATATAGAGATTGAATTCTACAATATCGACTTATTTTTACTGGGTGTGATGTTTATTGGCGAAGCTCCTGTTACATATGTGATATCAAGATGAATATTTCGAGTGTGATATTTTGCGAGGCTATGGGTGATTATCCTAGCATACATACATGTATGTGATATCGAGATGCAAATTTTGGCATACAACAGAAAGGGATGTTCTTTTTGTGTGTGGTCTGGTGTATTTTGTAAATTAAAGTTTGGGTTTAGAGTCTGATATCAACGACGGTAGAGGTTCTCATCCGACTTTACACTTTAACCCCAGTCTGTCCTGAAACCTTTCAGTAGAACTCAGATGAGCTGCTCATTCAGCGCTACAAACGAGCATTTCCGACCGATACCCATTTATACACCTGGGTGGAGAGAGACCAGTGTGGCAAAGAGACTTGCCCAAAATCTCACACCCAATGACATTGGAACCGGGGACGCTCTGACCGCTAGTCGGGGGCCCGAACCACTACACCACTCTTGCTATCCTATCCTCTCGGGCTATGAAACCTAGGTACTCCCTCCTCCAGAGGTATACACGTATATAAAGACGTAAGCCTTTACTCAGAGCATCAGCAGACGCCCTGGTTCCGTCAGGTAGGAAAGAAAATCTTTCATTGTCATCATTTGATCATTTCTAATGAGTTTTTCTGGCAGGACATGCATCATAATTAGCAACACATCTTAAGGCGACAGTTTTTTCATTCTAATCAGACTGGCATTTTTGCATTATGAAGCTAGATGGATACGTTCTCCACATCTTTTCAATATTGGGAAAAGCCAGAGACACCTGGAGGATGGAGAGGACACTAAAACAAAGCTCACATTATTGATGAATAAAATAATGCAATCGACACCAGCAGTAGTTCTGTGATTGACCAAGAGATGGCGATACTAGAAATTGCAATGCATTGTCCTCCAAGAGAGATGAGTTCCTCTCAATGAGCGTACACCATTAGAGTTTCCTTACGGCTCACGCTCAGTGCCTTTTATAGCTGCACCATGTATCAGAGTTTCCCAAGACCTGATTCTGATAGTCACTTCTGCCCAGTTCTAAGACCATCCACCATGAAACTGGAATGACATGCACAGCATTTCTTGCACTACCATCAAATTTGCTTCCCCAAGTACATCTTATTGCGCTCAAACAAGGCAGACACAGACAAAGCAGTAGCTCTCAACGCTCTGACATGCTGAAGAGATGACTGAAGGAGAAAATTGCTTCATAGCACAACATAGATTCAAGCAATCCACAGCAGACCACAATGCAATCCAAAAATACTGACGTTCAGTCACAGGGTGATAATTTCTCAGTTGAACCTCTGTAATCAGGACACCTCTGAATTAAGGACACTACCTTAGAACAGTAAAAGGTGTAAATGTCGTATAATCTTATGGAACAGCGTACTAGTATCTAGGGTAACGGCAGCCTATAAGGGTTAGGGGTTAGGATAAGGATTAGGAGTAGGCTTTTAGTGGTCAGGGGTAGGAGCAGGGTCTCTGCCAGAAATTTTTTTGAGGGTACTAATTTCTTCAAAATCAACAAAAACCTCACGAAATTAAAGAAAATGGCCCTTTTCTGTTCCTTTGAGGGTTCTAGCATAGTACCCTCAGTACCCTCTCACAGAAACTCTTGAGGGGGTCAGGTGTCAAGGGTTGTGGGATAGGGACCAGGGGTTAGGATTCAGAGTGGACGATATTCACCCCTTCACCATTAGAACTACTTCCCTGAAAGGACTACAGGATTTGCCAGTTCTGAGGTGTTAATCAAAAGGTCCTACTGTGTACCCGATATAAGACAAATCCATCATGTCTGACCTTTTTGTACATAACAAAAATCCTCTACGAAAAGAATATGAGGGTGGAATTCTGCATACAACACGCCTAGACGTGGTACATTCTGCCTGGACATTCCTACCCACGCAAAAGACAAGCTCATCACCTTCAATCTCCAACACTTTTTCACCACTTGTCTTCTCCTACACAATTTCTGTATCAGTTCAGTAGCCTTGTTATTAGAGTTATTTTATTCCCTTGGCCTTTCACTAGGTTAACAGGACACCGGTAAGAAAATTCCCAGGGGTTTTTGAAATATCAAAGGTTAGGAGTATAATACCTGCCGAGAAATGAGAGGAGTGAAGTAGTCTGGAATGTAACCCTTTCCTCTGAATGGGTTGTGTGACCTTTTCAGCTGAAGATGTGAAATGTACACTGTGTTTTATCCTCAAAACGAGCTTTCATTGGCCATTTTCACACAATGGCCCTATGCATAATTGTGAGGTGGGCAGTGGTGAGTGTTTTAACTGAATGAACCTTTGTGGGAAGAAGATCGAGTATGTATGAAGCAGATAGAGGGTGTAGGCCTACAGGCTGGGAGGTGTCTCAACACTTCAAAGATGACCTTGTTCAGGATGGTCATGGAAATAGGCCTAGTACACCCACTAATAGATTTGAAAAGAGGTTACAGAGGCAGGAATGACCACACATGCCCACTGTTCCCCATTTGGTACCCTCCTGGACCTGGCGCTCATAACAGGAAGCCACAACAAAAAAATAAGTGGAAAAACTTCTATGCCGTGTTGGAGCACTTACATTGCTTGTGGATAACTTTGTATTAGACATACGCCAGTGGAACTATTGCCAAGGGCAGACGCTTCTCTGAAAACAATTTACCTGTACATTACCACCGTTTTCAAGGTGATGATTCCCGCTGGTACAGAACAACCGTGGTAGTAAAATAAGCATACAGGAATTTTGAGTTGAGCATCAAAGTTCTATTGCTTCACTGAAAAGGATGTAGCTTAACGTCCATGATGTTGAGTGGTAATGTTCACGAAGTTGAGTGGTAACGTTCATGAAGTCGAGCTGTAATGTTCATGAAGTTCAGCTGTAACGTTCATAAAGTTAAGTGGTAATGTTCAAGCTGAGTGGTAACGTTCACGAAGTTGAGTGGTAACGTTCACGAAGTTGAGTGGTAACGTTCACGAAGTTGAGTGGTAACGGTCACGACGTATTGAGTGGTAATGGTCACGAAGTTGAGTGGTAACGTTCACGAAATAGAGTGGTAACGTTCACGAAGTTGAGTGGTAACGGTCACGAAGTTGAGTGGTAACGGTCACGAAGTTGAGTGGTAATGGTCACGAAGTTGAGTGGTAACAGTCACGAAGTTGAGTGGTAATGGTCACGTAGTTGAGTGGTAACAATGAAGTTCATGACAATGAAGTTGGAGGGTTAACAGTGCCCAGCAATAGCCCAGGAATCAAATCCGAATTTTTGACAATTGTGTTCCGTGAGCTGATGGGGCAAATGTTCGCAATCTGACCGAGCATGAGCTCAAGCATATTTACCTTCTGCTGAGCTGTGCGACGCTGCACCTCTGCGACATTGTTGCCATCATCAGTAAATCCGTGTAAGGGTGTAGCCCTGCTCTTCTTGGCCCAGGTGGTGCCGTCGACGAGGAAAGGAGCAAAGTTCTGATCGAGAGACAACGTATATAGGCCTAAGAGATTCTGCCTCCAGTTTTCAAAGGAGTTCACAGTTTCGGTTTTCGTTAAACACCATTGTTTCGGTGCACGCTGTGTATGGGTCATCTTCGGCACTCACAGTATAGTACGTGTATATCCGAGTTATGAATCGGTTGAAACGATAATCCGGGGATATATTCCCGACCTGGGGATGAGCTCGTTCAGCTGTCACCACGCCAGTAAAAGGATTGGGTCGTCCAATATACAAAGTAGGAGCCCGAAGTGTATCTGCAGAACAACTTTAATAGCAAGAACACACAATCCAACCGTCAGGGGCAGAATGACAGACCAAACTTCTACCACACAAAGTTGGGTGACAGCTTGGGGTTATTATTGTGACACCCTGCAGTAATATGATTAATAAGCTTACTGGAAAAATGACAACCTGCTTATCCCTACTTAATACACTATATACAATGCTAAACAATACTATACAGCTCGAGTCTGATGTTGAATCACTGCCCCACCATGCTCTCCACTCTCTGCACAGACAGTTAACCATGATGAAATTGCCGTCAGTTGCACAGACTGAAATACCGCCCAGATTAACGTTATGATTGAAACAGTCTATTTATGAAGGAAGATTCATATGACTGATGTCATGCGCTGAAGCTAATGACAAATCGATAGAAAAACTACCGTGGGGCAAAAAAGACATTTCTTATCAGAAAATTGAATAACAAATCATGACCGTTTCTTTTGATTTTATTTGAAATGACATCGTAATCAAATGACAGGCTGTGGATACTAACCCTTTAGGATTCAATTAATTGTACATGGACACGCCAGTTAAGGCTTCACAAACGTTTACGCGACAGTGAAGCCTTTGTTAACTGGCGTGTCTGTATAAAAAATTTAAAATATTATTTCAGGAGTGCAAGCGCCCACTTAGGGCATTATAGCTACTCATCAAACAATATTGGGCGATACATGCATTAGCAGTATGTAGGAGGAAACCGGAGCCCCCGGAGAAAACCTACGATGTCGAGGAGAGATCGCCCTCTCTACCACATAAAGCAACTTGCACGACCGGGGATCGAACCCGCAACCTCAGTGGTGGCAGGCCCCGATGTTTCCACTGCGCCACCCCTGTATACTGTATGTACCCTGTATGTCTGTATACCGTATACACCTCTATGTATATACCTCTATGTAATCAAAGTCTTAGGAGATGGGGGATATTGCATAAAAAAGTTCCGAAAATGGCCATACTGCGGTTTGTTTCCAAGTCTAGCATTAGAAACAGACTGTCAATCTCATCAAGGGTGCAAGATTTCAACAGCATCTGGTTTCCCCCTACACTGCACAAACAACATAATTTTGCCGATTTCTTTCCATGAAAACCAATTTTATTTTTAGTCCCAGAGAGGGGAAGGAGCAACAACCCTGCTATCATCTGTCTGAAAAGAGCCCTTTGACACAACCACCGAACGCATAATAAACTATCATCCAAGTGGCGTTCAGATGGTCAGCTATTTATCCAGCTTAAACACACTAACCTAAATCATGATATAATCCTGTATCATCCAAATGAAATTAATACAGACAGATTAGTTTATGCATTATAAATGACCATTGCTTCTGTCCTATTAGCCCGAAATGGGAAGTTGAAACAACCACGTTGCAACAATTCCAGTTACCATGCTAACATACATTTCGGCAAATTTTGGCAATGAGGCATTGGTGAAGATACCCCATTAGAGACACGCTCAGACCCAATTACTTCAACAAGTGCCTGTTGCCACGGTTTCAGCAGGTCGTCCAAACACGCCAATGCAATCTAGACGAAATCGATACAGAGTATTAATGAATATTTGTCAATGAAAGTGTCGCCGTTATGAGAACAAACACACGTATTGAGTCATTGGACAATAGTTTAATATTCTATCCGATTATATGCACACAACACGTTTTTTCAAAAGCTTATTTTATTGATTTTGCGGGTATTAGTTTTCATTTAATATGATAAAGTACCTGTCAAAGTAGTGAAATTTTAAACATATTGACAATAGCAAGCTTGCATGACTTCAGTACATTGCAGATTCCATCATACAATATCATGTCAACAGCAACCCAGCTACAGTAGCGGACATAATTATTAGAACAGAGGCAATTCAAGTTATCATTCAGGGCAAAATTTCCGCTTCTGTATTCCAATATCTATATCAGAAGTATTTGAAGTTAGTCCTAGATATGCGCTCCTCTAGCCTGATAGGTTTCGCTGAATTCAGATACTTGATATCATGAGAATGGTGAAAATATCGAAACTTAACATATTTCTTGAGATTTGCTATTATCACCATATTTTGTCTGGATATTTTGTGGAATTTTTTCTCTTGCAACAACATATTGAATGGGGGGCGGGTACATTGGCCTGTTTGAGCATCTGATCAGTTGCTGCTCATTGCTGCTGGTTCCAGGTAGTCGCCAACCGTTGCCAGAAACGCCACTGCCGGTAGTTGCTTCCAGTCGCAGGGCCAATGTATGCTAGGTTTTCTGCATCTCAAAGTCTCCTATCCATCCCTTGAAGGTTAAGACACGAAGAGCTCAATGACCAGCTCTGAACTCGTATTCATACCAATAAGATCAAAGTGAAGGTTTGTAAGCTTGAAGCCATCAAAGGAAGAAGGGAATAGCACCCTTCAACAAGAAACATGTGGCACTATTGATTTTGTGTTGGTGTATCTACCGTCATTTTCAATATTGTCCTATACATGGTCGTGTCATGATAGTAAATAATGGATAATGTACAGGCAACCAGGGCTCTGAGTCACCTTCGTGTAGAAGTATCGCTGCTCTGGCTGAGAAAAATCTTGGGTGATATGAATAAAAGCTAGCAAATGCTTTTACTTCAGATTTGTACAGCATAGTGTAGTGCATTTTGTACTGCAAAATCGAAGTAAAAGCATTTACTAGTCTTTGTTCACATGACCCTAATTGACGTATAACGAGAAAGATCTGTGCACTTCTGCCAAAATCTCAACCATAACCTCAATCTGTAACTGAATGATGTGATGCAGAGAGCCCCACGACAGTGACTTCGATGACACTGCATCAGAGTCGACCATTGCTGAATCATGGATTGCATCACATCAGCTGGTTTCAGATCGAGGTTGTGGTTGCGATTTCGGTGGAAGTGCACAGATCTGCGAAATCGAGGTAATACCAGTTCCTCATTGCGAATGGCAATGAATGGGTTAATACTGTAGGTATGCACTTGAATCTGTACTTTTTCCCCAACCAATGAAAACCCTCATCCTGGCGTCAAAACGCAGACAAGCGAGATGAGACACTTTGTTGTTCTGACGGAGAAGAACTAACAGAAGAAACGAAAGCTCTACACAGGTGATGGCGAGCGTATTTACATCAAGGAACCTCAAGGGAGGATTTCTTCGCCGCTGACGACTGGCAGGGCATGATGGGAATATATACGGCTAGCAGACGGATTGAAGCGGTAATAGAAACAGGTGGTTTGTGGGATACCGCAATTAACCATTCTGAAGAGCCGAGTGGTTATCACGTCTGCTCAGCAAGCGACAGGTCCCGGGTTCGAATCCAGCCGGAGCCATATGGGATTAATCATCCCTGGCTCTTCACATCCGTCGCATGGGACAGTAAGCCGTGGTGCCTTGTATCTTGTTCCTTTGCAAGGGCAAGTAAAAGACCCCATCCACATGAGGAACATGAATAGCTTGATTTGGCCTCTTCCATACTTACCAGGGCCAATAATGCTGTGGCTTTGGCCCTGATGGAAGTTGACTTCTTGATATTTGGAAGTTGACTTCTCGATATTTATCATTTTGTGTGTCAATTTTTGTGCTTTCTTGTCTTTGGCTCTGATGAAAACATACAAACACAAATTAAGCATTGGGGAAAGGGAAATGCCATCCGTAGCACGATGTAATCTTTTGATGAAGTTGATGCCTCAAAATTCAGCTACCGGTACTTTTACCCATCAAAATGAGCCAAAGATCAGAAATTCTCCTTCTTTGTGGAGCTGTGTTCCACAATATTGCACACATCTCCAATTTCTAGTAAAAGAAAGTCAATTTCATATCATAATCAAATCTCAATGTAGAGTAGGGTGAAAAATTCGCAAACTTGGAGATAATTGCTTTTTAGTGCTAGAAAATAAATTTACAGATACTACCTTCTGATGAATTTGTTGCTATGCCAACCAATGAGCCTTAGAGGCGATTGTGTGACTCGGTGAGAGTAAAGGTATCTCGCGGCAATAGGAAAAGACTTCCATAAATTGAATTGGAGATTAATCAATCAATCATATAAAGCCATTAAACCCGTGACATGAAATGTACATGGTAATAGGCATGTCATCAAATGCCTTGAAATGCACCTGAGATTTTCTCTGTGTGTATGTCGGAGTAATCTGAGTTAAGGCCTGTTTCCACCTGCGTGCGATTGGGCAACATGCACGATTTATGCTTTGGAAGCCTTAGTTTGCATGCAGTGCTGCGGAAAATCTGCCGCGTGCGTCAACACATCGCGTTCAGTGTATCCCTAGCCTTAAGGCCTGTTTCCACTACAGCGGTTTCCGCAGCGGTTCAGAGGCATTGGGACAATCAATGTTAGGGAATGTATTGTTAAACCATCGAAGGATTATCCAAACCCCTATGAAAAATGCACCGCTCGCCGCAAAATCGCTCTAGTGGAAACAACCCTAACCCTAACCCTAACCCTAACCCTAACCCTAACCCTAACCCTAACCCTAATCGCTCTAGTGGAAACAGGCCTTTAGATTACGTCCTTGTACTGCAGGAACGTAATTCAGGCCTTGCACCCAACTGGGAAATATTACAGTTACTTTAAGAGCCTGCCTTTTCGATTGCCCCTTTTTCACTAGCCCAGCTGATGCTAGCTGAGCTTTACCCGGACCACGCCCACTTTGAATTCAAGCGGGATAGGCCCGCAAAAATCAACCGAGCCAAATCCGTGCCAAATCCATCCAATCACCTGTAAAAACGCGCCAATTGCCATGGAGGTTTCGCGCAATGACGTAAAGGCCAAGGTTGGGCAGTTGACGCATCATGCGCGCAACACGGTGCTCCCAGCCAAAGTCTGCACTTGTTACTCTTCCAACCTTGGTCATGGTTTTGGTCATAGTTCTAAAGCCAGCAGCACACCAGGCGATATCGCAACCGATACTCGCCAGTCTACCACAGACTTTGCAATATTGGCTTTGGTATTGTTTGACATATTGTTTGACATAGGGCAAACATCGCTGGAGAGAGGGTTCAACGCATCACTTTCCAGCGTACACCTGGCGTCAACAGCCGATTCTGCTCGCTTGCGATCTTGCCTAGTGTGCTGCTGGCTTTACTTTCAACGAACCGAGGAATGGAAGTCGAGGCATAGCATCTCATACAACTGGTAACAGCAAAATGTAAGACTAATCCCATTTATTCCCCTCACAATACCACGGAAACACTTTCGTTGCGCTTGTGTCATTACTTGATTACTCGATTAGTCTGATAATAATGGGCGAATGTGAGCCAAGTGCGGTAAACTGAAACCTTGGGACTGCATAACGACATCATTCACACATAAAATACGCCGGAATTATCTTATCGGCAGAATATGCACGCCATGGCACTTTTTTAGATCACCCTGATAACTTGTCTCTGAGATGAGAATGGTGATGAGCAGAAATGCCATGATATTTCCTGCTCCATTTAGTTCGGCTTTTATTGCAATGGGGATCATAAGTACGATAGAGGGCAGCACATCGTAACCAGGTCCTATACAATGGACGTCCCTTTCAATGCAATAGTTTTAACCACTAGTGTCACCTATTGAGGCAGTGGGTTTTGCTCCTCATTACAAAATGCTGAATTCAGGAGAGTCTGGCAAACCGTATGGGATGAAACCAATAATGGTACAGTATTAAGAGAATAGGGAACCCCGATCACGCAGACCACGCGAGAATATACGCGTGGTTTTGAACTGATAGTACACCAATGCCACCTATTATTCATGACGATTCAAGGTGTGATTGGCCGTGCTTGGTGAACTGCATCTCTCGAACAATGGGCCTAGGTCAACGCTAGGTGTCTCGTCTGCTCTATCAGTAGTCATCACGTGACCAATTGGCGCTCCCCATTAATGTTACGTGGACGTGTATCACAAGATTTGAACTAGGGACCTCCGGACTACAAGTCAGTTTTCCATTCATGTGTCATCAATGTAGGACTCAATATATCAAGGTCATTCAAGAGTATTCAAGGTCATCATTCAAGGTCATCCAAGAGCATTTTTCACCTTCTATCCAATTTATTCAGAATTTCTAGCTGTTATTTTGGGAAGTCACGGAAAATGATCAATCGAGTCATGTGACCAGCTGGACGTTAATTGGGCGAGATGCGGGGTAATTAATGAAAATCAATTAAACATGATTAGCAGTGAAACGGCGAGAGCAGTTCACTATAAGCACAGACCACGGAGTTGTCTGAGTTATTACTAACAGAAGTGCATTGCCTATGTTGAGGAACCCAATCCTGGCAGCCAGCAATGTTGCAAGAGGAGCCCTCGCTGTCTGCCAATGTTGAGGAACCCAACAACAGCTAGCAAGAAGAGCATCTCGCTGTCTGCCAATGTTGAGGAACCCAACTGCAGCCAGCAAAGAGAACCCTTGCTGTCTGCCAATGTTAAGGAATCCAACTGCAGCAAGCAAGGAGAGCCCTTGCTGTCTGCCAATGTTCAGGAACCCAACTGCAGCCAGCAAGGAGAGCACTTGCTGTCTGCCAATGTTGAAGAACCCAACCAGACATGCCAGAGCCAGCAAGGCGAACCCCTGCTGCCATTGCATAGTGGTGCTGCCGTTTGGGCAGTCTTTTAGAGTGTATTCTCTCCAAATGCCCTTGAACCAGAAGACAAGGATAACTTGAAAAGTACATACAGATCTACATCTACATCTACTTCAATAATCAAGAGTGACATTCCATCAAACAAGGGGCTTTCTCCAATACAGGATTCAAAAGTAGCCATCTAAATGTCGATCTGGCTTGACAACTCATCAGTAAAATCCATACTCCTGATTGGGAACAGAGACAGAGTCTGATAGTTAACACACTGATCATGCTTCCCAGGGATCAGTTTGAGAATTGGCTATTTTGTGTCCATTGGATATATGAGGAAAGGTCCATTAAGGAGCTCATGGCAGAGTGGTAAGAGTCGATGACTTGTTACCGAGAGGCAGTGGGTTCGATATCTGACGAGTCACCACTTTGTGCTCTCAATTGACATGACTGATCTGAAAACATCACCGAAAGCGCTGAAAAAGCTGCTCCTTGAGTTCCCCAGAAACATCAGAAATCTTTGAGGGAAGACATATACAGAAGTGTTCAGCCAATGTCTGAATGCCGAAAAAATGTTGTAGACAAAAAGAGTATGCAACTTGTTTGATGGATTATCTGTCAAGTCAGGTTAGCTCAGTAAATGGATTAGGTCCAGCAGGGACCGAGTTTTCTAGAAACCTACATTAGCTGCTGCGTGTGTGGGCGTTTCTTATTGGTACAAATTACATTGCCTGAGTTTTTGTAATGACTAGAAGATATTACCAATGGTATCATTGCTGTCCGAAGAGGAATGAGAACTTGCGCATAGTGTAGATTGGCTCTCTGTCAATTTAGTTGAGGTCCTAGCCAGCATTTATGGCCTGGGCGAGGGGGCAAAGTTGATTGAGTGTGATAGGCGAAGCCTGACCTTGCACGCACCAAAGGATCTGGCAGTCCTTCCGCAGAAAAAAATTGAAAATCTAGATCCTCTCAGACGCATTTTCCCCACATCTGACAGATGGGTTCAATTTTTTTCCATTTTTAGAGGAAAATTTTTTTCCCTGTTTTGCTCAGGGGGAGTGGCATTTGCCCCCTCCCCAACTAGCTATGCCCCTTGTGAGTAGTGTAACTGGACTGGGAATTTCCGGTTCTGCCATCCAGCTCCCTAAATCCTGGTAACAAAAAACCGACAAGATATCAACAAAATATCGACAAACATAAAATCCACAATGAAAAGAGCATTACCTGTAATGTTTCTTGTTCAGCAGTGGTCCCTGCCCTGGGGGTACATCCTTGTACGAAACCCTCGGTTTCATCTTCAAGGGCGTACTCGTCAGC
>NMRB01002013.1:85289-132464 GCA_002633025.1 Notospermus geniculatus | reverse complement strand
TAAATAGGATTCGTTCCTAGGCACCGATTGCGGATGCTGGGTGATGTTCGGCTACCGAAACTACACCCAGGGTATTGTTTTAGTGAAGATTGTGATCCTGGGTAATCTTTGTATATACCCAGGACGACATTTACCCATTCAGCTGCACATTGCAGTTGCTTTTGAAAGTGACAGTGATGCTTTTGAAATTGCTAATGATGGTCTTAAATCTATCTAATGACAAGAGCAATTTGTGCAATCATAAAGCATGTGACGACTGATTGTCAGACAACGCAAATTTCCGCATTGCAGAGGGTGGTTTCCCCGATCTTCCAACAGTAAGACGAACATCAGTTCGCTATGATTCGCATACAAAGAAATAATCAATTATTTTATACGATATTTGGCATATGGATTAGGGCGGCATTCATTTTATGGTAAAATAAATGAAACAAGAGAAAAAAGTAACGAAATGTTGATATTCTGTTTTTGAAATGCAAGAAACTTACCATGTACATGTAGTTCTTCTGGAAAGGACTGGTCTATTGATCCTTTTGGGGTGCAAGGTAGCATGCATAGCAAAGAAAAGCTGTCTTTGTTGTCACAGCTATTGTACGAACAGTCTTACATCAGGCCAGGACATAGCAAGCACCACTATTCAAAAGAATGTTTTATTAGACAGATTACCTCACTGAATCAGTTTGTAATGCCCGTTGTACACGATCCAATTTTTTAGTAATAAAATTTCTGTACTAAAATATTGGATCGTGTGCAACGGGAAATTGGATGAAATTTTTTATTACAAAAAAATATTACCATAATAGGACCTGTCCTATTTTTTTAGTACTAAATGAAATATTTGGACTGAAATCGAACGTGTACATCGGGGCAATATTTTTTTACTACAATTAACCCCTTGTGGGTCAAACAATGTTTATGCATCGTTCGTGGATATTGGTAGGCCTATTTTTTCAGCATTTTGCGGGTAGGAGAGTTAAATCTATCCATGCAGGCCTGTCCTAGATTGATTTTGAATAGTAATATGCAGCTGTTGCCTAAATTAGCAACCGCAAAGAAATAATCCTTGTACCGGTAGCCTGTACCATGACCAGTCTACACCATCACGCATCGCCGTGATTCACGCCAAGCCGTGAGAAAAGCCTAAGCTCAAAGCCTCGATGTGGAACCACAGACAATTTTGATGACGTCAGTGTTTTTGATCTCGGCATTTAAATCACCTCAANCGGCATTTAAATCACCTCAACCTGCATCAAATGGTGAAATTTGTAGTCATACACCTGCTATGATGACTTTAGTCCCGTCAACTTACCATTTGAGGCGTTAATTGCAACAAATTTCATTAAAAATCTGAGTAAAATTTAACAGTTTTGAATGTCTGACGCTTGCACGTGAAACGTTGTCGTGAATGGTTTAACCAATTCCATGTGAGCCTGGAACGCATCATTTTAAGTCATTGAAGACAGCCGTCGCCGCCGCGCAGCCGGGGACCTGGCTGCGGACTTGTGTGTACATGCAGGCATTATTGGGGCCCGAGGGCCCTCAACCCACCAAAACTTCTGGCTGAACCCCTGACCAAAAAACAACATACATGTAGTGGCGTACAGACACCCATCTCCCTGAAGAGCTGTCTTCGGTCGAAGCGGCGACAACTCCATCCCGGCTGAGGTGGAGTTTTAACGACGACAACCGTTCACGCACCTCACTAACATGGCGGACAGAGCAATAAAGAAGTGGTTATTTTTGCCGATTTTAAAAAACTTTTAATCACCTCAGCAAACTTTTAATTGTCACTAGTTAGGTAGTTTTGTTATCAAAGAGACTTATTACATTTATAGAGCTAAAAGTTAGGGCGTTGTATCAGTTACGTTTTTAGTTAATGGCCATTTTGAAGGCTCAAATTACCGTGAGCTTTCTCCTTAAGGGCTAGGTTCACCGACCAAATTTTCTGAGTCCAGTTTTTGAAAATGTCAAATATCTTTGAAATGACTTAGCCATTTTAACTTGCAGCNCTACTGCTGCTTAGGTGAGAAAAGAACAGGAACAATCAAGAGGGGGCAAGGGGATGCCAGCAACAGATCCGGCCCTGCACTCCAAGAGGGCCTCGTAGTTACTCACAACTCCCCCTGGTCCCACAAAGCATTACTTGATACGATAATTCTGACTTCTAGTTCAAACTTTCAACTAGTTTTAAAGAAAGAGAGAGCACAAAAGTCGACACACAAAATGATGATATATACCCGGTGAAGTCAACTTCCAAATTTCGCAAATTTTCGACCCCAACCGGGGTCTCCCTCAGGCACTTTTCAGTATGGAACTCCAGAAAAGACGCCAGAAAAGATTCAGCTGTCTTTTCTGGAGTTCCATACTGAAAAGTGCCTGAGGAAGACCCCGGTTGGTCGAAAATTTGCGAAATTTTGGAAGCTGACTTCCTATATATCAACTAGTTTTAACAGATAATACCGCCACTCACGATGTGTTTCCTCCAGGCCTGCTGTATCACAGATGCTGCATCATCTGGGGTGTATTCTGGCATCTTTCCCGGCTTCGTGACACCATTTGATGGTGCCTTTTTATCACTCTTGACCGTCCCTATACTAGAATCTGTCTTTTCCTTCTCTCGTGCCATTTGTATGAGATTTTGGTCGAGGCAAAACTGTTCGAAGCTGCAAACAGGAAAGTTCCGGGCTAAGTTGCAGTATTTTGGGCAAATCTCACCCTGGGAACAAAATGCTTGAGAGATATGACAATAAGGAGGGCAATATTTTATTTATCCTGACAGGTCGGTGCTGCGAGCGAAGTGACCTTAGGTGTTACTGTTGACGTTGCATCATGAGAAAATGACCTGTACATTTTCTACAGGAATACTGAGACAAAACGTATGCTTTTATCGGTATCACATTTCGTCGTTTTAAGGAAAAACAATGAAATTAGAGAAATTTTCATCTACTACTAAATGATGTAAGTTTTACTGTCAGGTGACCAAAACAAACGGGTTATTTTCATGCCAGAAGTAAATTAAAATAATGTTGGAAAGAAGAAATTTCGGTTACAACGCTCACAGCGAGGCCGTGTGGTGCTAGTACGGCACCCTCCTCATCCTCATTGTTGAGGTGGTGAAGGGTAGTGACCTGCCCCATGAACTTAACAATCAGCTGAATCAATATGAGACATTACTGCCTGGTAACAACACCTGTATCCAAGGCCGTGCCTGTCTATGAGCCATCCTCGTTAATTAATACCTGGGTATATCTTCAACACCGGCCAGTCTTAACCTCCTCACAAACTCAGCATACAATGCTTCTAAAGTATCGTCCTCTGACAACGCTTTGGACTCCTCACCATTCCTGCCATTAACCTAGAATACACAAGGAGACAACTGAAGAGTTACTGAATTCTCAAATGCTGATGGCACCACCGTTTTCCTACCAAACCAATTAGGACTTCAATACGGATGACAGGCACTAAAAGGCCATTTTGGTATCGACTTTACAACACAACTGGACTCACCTTGGTGGGACTTCTGCGTTTCTCTGGTGAAGGGGTAGGGGTTCTAACATCAGGCAGTCTCTCCACGACATGCTTGCTACCACTATACACAGCTGTGTGGCTGATCTTACCCTCAGCAACTCTCAACACCTTACATCTGTAATACGGTAAATAGATTTTCATTATGTGCAGGACTTTCTTACAAATGTCTTAGAACCTTGTGTCAAAATAATCAGAGTTACCATCAGGCTCCATTTAGAGTTGCCAGTCAGTCTCTACTCACAAAGGGATGGTGCAAATACAGATGGCAGTCTTGCAGACCGTGAAGTACACTTGCCTACATAGACAACGCACTATACTCATCAAGGACATGGCACAAGGATTGCACACCACATGGACAATCCAGCATGGACTTATCAGAGGGCACCAAGCACTACAGTACAGACACAGAGATTTGGACACCACACATGCTGACTGTCCACTTGCAGATAATTAAATCCTCATCTGGTATTCCAAGCTAATGACTAGCATGACCTTAAAGCGAATCGATAGCGGATTTTGTTTACATTTGGCTGGTGTTTGTAAACACAAAATTCAGCCAATCAAAATGCACGAAAATTTCTTTGTTGACATTCTGGAGAAGTTTGTTTACATTTTTTCCTGAAAATTCGTCCCCTTTCAAATTCTATTTCTAAATCAAATTTTTTCGCTTTCGATTCGCTTTAATTCACAGGCATTTTTCTTGTACCTGGCGTTGTAACCTCGGAATTGTCGCTGGATTTCAATAGCAGCAGAACTACGGGCTTCATCACTATCTTTATTTTCTCTGATGAGTGTCTGAAGAAAAGAAATTTCCTTATGACATGTGACTCCAGCCTCAGAAATTCGGATAAATTTATGGGTTCCTGTGACACAGTTCTGACTGACTGAACCACAACAATATGCCTCAAGTTACTTCCCCTTTTATTTTTTCGGTTTCAGATCTGCTGTATCATGTCAATATGATTACCTGTCTGAGAGCCTTGGGGGCAGAGGCCAACTTCAGATCTCGAGCAACAGATCCCTCTGAAAAAGATATCAAACATCGGCATAGGCCTAGGCTAGCTGAAGTGAATTGACTGCCAGACTGCGACTTTAGGCCCTCTACAGTGGGGCCTAAAAACTCCTTGTCTCTTACGTCTTAGGCTATGAATTACCGGTAGGCAACATTCCTCACACTCAGGAGCAAAGGGGTTTCAAGAGGCAAACTCACCTGGTAAATCAGCATCTGCAAGTATTTGCTTGACTTCCTTTTCTGATACTACAGTTGCCATAGTAACTGCACCTGCGAGGCAAGTAGAGAATTTCCTAGGGCAAGCAGGTCTTATGGATTTTCCTGATAACTCACGCAGTGAGCCGCGAAGCGGCTCACGAAGTGAGTCTAATGGTTACGTGTGTGTAAAAAAATCTACAAAATTCAATGGAAAAATCAATACAGAGATGTGTAGTCCATGAATCTCAACACCTTGACGCAATATGGCGATTTTGTGGATGTCGTAAACCATCATCCTTTTTCCGCCGCGGCCGGAATCAGCCGTCCGTTGCGTCACGTCACGACGTCACGTCACGGTGCGCGGCGTCACGAAAAACATCATTTGCAGGAACAGGCCTAGAGGCCAGCCGGCCGCAGGCCTCAAAAGGGGGGTCTGGGGGTCTCCCCCAGAAAGGGGGGGGGGGTTCGGGGGGTCTCCCCCGATTAGTTAACGGCTGCGTGAGTTCACGAGATCACTGATCTTTACATATTAAATTGTACAGAACAGGTAGGCCTACCGTAACGAAAGCCTACAAGTTCAAGTAGCCTAGCATGCTAGCTCATGAGCTGCATGCATGCATTGCAATGCATGCACCTGCACCATTCACTCACTGCACTGCTCATGTGCTGAGCTGCTGAGGGTTTGTTTACATCGTTTCCAAGGCGGCTTCGGTGGGAATTCAAGGGGTCGCAACCTTAAAAAATAAGTCTGCAGTATCTATACACAGTTATTAACGTTTAGCAGTTGGTATAAAGCTTATCACTGAACCCAACACAGAGCAATTGATCAGAAATAACCAGTTTCAGCCACACGAAATGTCAGAAAACCTGTCCCTCCGACATTTTTGTTGTTGGCGTGAGTGATTCTTTTTCCGCGGCTGCCGTGAAGACGCCGTGCGCGATTCGTCTGCTTCTATGGCCGTCCGGGTATCAGGTCGTTTCGTTACACGCTTTCGCTTCCGAATTTAATGCCTTCTAACTTGAATTCATGATTTTTTCTTATTGCCTGTTGTGTGAAACGTGATACTAATACTGAGACCATGTACACTGTTCATTTTTTTCATGAAACCAACAGAGTGCCGGGGATAGCTGGTTCCCGCGACCCGCGACGGCCCTAGTTACCGTCGTTCCGCGCCGTTTCGCTATTGCGAAACGGTCTGAAGTAAGATCAGTCATTCAATGTTCAAGTAGGCCTATATCTGTTTACTGAAAAGAAACTGGCAAACGAATTTGGTAATGGATTCTTCCTCCTGGGTTCCGCCTGGATTAAATAAGTTTTTGAAGAATGCAAGCATGAGAGGTTGGGGAGAAATGGACTTTGAAATATAAATGATCTCTGTCAGATTTTGAAATGCTGAAGTCACTCGCGATGTAGAAGCGCGCCAGAGAATTCCGCGGGAAGCACGTGTTCGGCATGTTCGGGGCGCGATCTTTTTTTTAGCTGTATAATGCGCCCAGAATAGCCAGATTCCTGCAAATCGATATAAAAATGGCATAATCTATCCTAATATCAGCCCCTAACACACTTGCAAGTGACACTAACTTCAATAATAATATCAACGACGCCCTCACAACTCACTCCAAAACATACGGCGCTAATCAAAACAAATACAACCTGTGCCCGCCGGGCAGNAACCGCTACTTCTCAGTTTGCAGAATAAAAACGTTGTAAACGGTTTGTAGCGGATTGAGCGGAGACGATTTTTACGCTTATTGATTGTTGTTTACGAATCAGTTCGAGCGAGTTGAACCGCATCAGCTTTGCTATGGACGGTAATAAGAATAGATGGCAGCAGCGGTTTGAGCTGCTATGTGCGCATGTGCCGGTAGGCCCTATATTGTCGTAAAAAGGCAAGTTGTGGATTGAGCAGCAGCGGCAATATCATTCTCTATTATTGCCATTGACTCAGATCGAGCGAGTTGAACCGCAATCAATTTATTTTCCAATAGATACCCGGTAATACAGCTGCAGTTTGAGCCGCGACTTGCGCACTGTAGGCCTATGGGTCCACCTTGTTGTATTGCGGTTGGATTGGCTATCATTAAATTGCCTATACAGGGGTAGGACGCTGCAGTTGCGGGTAAATCAGCTATTGAGCATTTGCTCCAGTAGAAACGAGAGGTCTGTATCGCAACGGAATTTTAACTCTTATATAGGAAAGTTCTGAATCGCTACTAAATCTGATATGTAATATCCCGTCAATTCACCAATCGATTCATTGCCAGATTCAGACATTTCGGAAGGTTGTGAGGTGAAATATAATCCAATAATGGAAGCAGCCATCTTATGTCACGTGACCACAGTGGCACGTCAATCGTATTATATTTGCTCCCACAAGCTCGCCCCTATGACCGAGCGAAGCGAGGAAGTGTTGACACTAACCGCTGCCAAACTTGAACTCGCCCAAGTCAATCGTCTCTCAAGAAGTTGTTATAAGCCCAAATTAAAAACCGTTACCTGATTTGTAATCCACAGAAGTTCCTTTTTCATGATATCCAGAAGAAGTTACAAAAAAGTTGAGATAAAAAGGCACTTTGTTGCAGAAATGCGGAAGAATATCTTTTCGTAGCGTTCCTAACACAGCATATCCAGCACTGACGATTTCAAGCAATCTTTCCCGAAGTATGACGGAAAGACCCGAGGTGTTCCGAATGCTACCAGACTCTCTCCTGTAAGAGAGAGAGGCTGGTGACGCGAGACTACGGTCACTCGTGCTGTGTGCGCATGCGTTAAAGCTTTCTTCGCTTTTGTTTCCGGTGTCCAGAGCGTGCGTGTTTTTGTCTGCCTCCGATTTTCATTTTTCATTGTTTTGCCCGGCAAAGTTATCAAAGTAGAATAATAATGAGGTATGTATCTCAAAATAAAGATGCAGAATCCCAATATCGGTGCCGCTCATTGGTTTCATTGGTGCTTTCGGGGAAAAAGCTCATGTTATGGACGCGGCTCGAGAAGCCGGTTCAGTTCAGTGCAGACGCTGCGTGCATTCGCTGCACATGATATATGCTTATGCATGCAGTGATGTGTTAGGCCAACTGTGCATTGCGTGCAAGTCAATGGATGCCTTCCCGGAATGTGCTGCATGATGTATATATAGATATTGCGTATTGTCCGGGAGACAATTAATTGATTTTTTTAATGAATGATTGAACTCCGATTCTGGTTGTTTGAACATGTTGAAGCTGGCTGATGTCGTGATGATGTCAGCAGTTGAGTTTTTAGCAGCCTAGGGCCTAATAAATTCCTGTCTCTGCCGTTGACACAGCCGTGGCGCTGCAGTGCTTGCCGTCACAGTTCGTGTGTCTCAGACGGCAGATTTCTAACAAAATGCAACATTACTTACCCTACTTAATTTTTCATTTTCAGAGGACCACAGAGGGGACGTATGGGGCGTGGTATGGGGCCAATGAGAGGCCCTCCATTCAAACCTGGGTAGGCATTGAGTTAATCAAGTTGAGATTGAACTTCCTCCTGATGTCTGGAAGGAGCATGCCACCCACGCATTCAGGCAGCATCAAAATATGTAACTTTATCGAGAAAGGATGGTGATTTCCTTTTCACATGGACAATTTGAGATTTAGGTCACATAAATAAAGTTTTCTTCGCTTCCCTGTCACATCTTGACTAATCAAGGCCTCCGGTCACTCCGCCCTTCGAACTACGCTCCCTTCACCCTTGACGACCACCGTTTGTCATCCTGCTCGCAGACAGGTCGTTCCATGGACCGCACACCCCCCACCACTGTCAATGATAAATGCGTGTAATCCAATGTTTGTGAATAAAACATGCATTAACGTATTAGATTATTCTTCTTTTTGAGATTTTCATCGATCCAAACCTCACAAAATGTTCCTATCTTCGTCATAAACCGCGCTTTGAGTAACGTTTGGCTGCTCATGGGCGGCAAATGCGAGCGATAAATGCTACGGTGGTCGGCAAGGGTGGATGGAGCGATAGTAGGAGTGACAGGAAGCCTTGGTTGGGCAAGATGCCCTGTCAATTTCGTTGTGCAGATGATGGTACCGAAGTCCTGGAATGTCCTGGAAATAAGGGGCTGAAATCTCCTGGAATATCCTGGAAAAATTCTCTTTCAAATGTATGAACCCTGTAAAGAGTAGTAAGAGTAAAAATTCTCTTTCAAATGTATGAACCCTGTAGACAAAACATAAAGAAACGTTTGTCCTAATTCCAGAATGCGCGCCTTCATCCCACATATCCCGTTCGACCTCGCCCAGTGTGAAGCCGTCTTCCCACGCAACAAGCCAGCCGTGGATGAAAAAACAGAGAAGGCGTTCACAGACGCATTACTGAAAAGAAACCAAGACTTAACGCCGAGTCCAACCGAGCAAAGCGCCGTACTGAACCTAGTTACAAAAATTAACGCAGTGATGGACAATCTCATCGTTGCCCCCGGCAACTTCGATTCGGCTGTAAGTTTTAAAGTAAGCTATCGTCTTTATGTTGTCTTAGACAAATGTTATGCCATTAAACCAAGCTTTTGTATCAACATATTTTAGTAGAAAGGTAAGGGTTACAATGTAGGTTGTTAATTTTCTTGTTTTTGGATGATCCTGTACACTGAAATGTGCTGGTGTCTTAGTGCAAGGCTAGTGTTGTCAGTTCCAGATGGTCATTTACATCTTCACTGAGTTCAGGTCAAGACTCGGCTTCTCCTCCCTTGACCTTCACGCAAGCAAACCACATTCCGTGTTCAAGGATTTCCCCCGTCCCAGAAATAGCAACCAATCACAGCAGAGCTTGCATCGGTAGCTCGGGTATGATGACAATTGAAGATGGCGGGCTCGATGAAACTTTATTTGAATGCAAAGTCTCCGTGCAAGGACTTACAAGTACTCAAAAAAAAGCCGTGAAGGCAATATTCGATGGAGACTATTTGTTATTCTGTTGTAGGACTGGCAGTGGGAAGTCAATTATGTACCAGCAGGTTAGTGTTGTCCGCTACGAAGTTGAACGGCGTACTGGTATTGAATAAATTACCGCATGAGAACCGAGGCTTCTTATTGGTCGCACGAGAAAATCCCAAAGCGTTGAACACGGAATCTGGTTGCTTGCTGGAGAGTGTAGGAAGAGGTTAGCGATTTATATTTCTACACGGTGCATTATGCAGAATGGTCATTTAGGACTTCCATTTTACATCTGAAAAAAAGTTTTGTCAGGTATTGACTGACTAGAGTAAGAGTGTACCGCTTAAAGCCTCACGGTATTGAATTTTACGACATTTTCAAAGTGGAAGGACTGTGCAGGTGGAAGTCTCATAGCCTCGTTATGGTTCCCAAAATACTTGCCTGATACGTACTTCAAAGAATCAAGACCTAGTTTTCAGCACACAACGAAAAACCTGCAGGCAGAGCTCTAATGCATTCATATAGAGCGTATTGGTAGTATGTTTTACACTACACTAACGTCGGAGGACGTAAGCACTTTCTGAATTCAATACAGTGAGGCTTTAACCATGAGTGATTTTGAAGGAGGTTAGCCTGAACTGTTGATTATTTTGACCATGTTGACTAGTACACGTCTTATTTTAAAATCGTAACACATGGCCTAATGTATGCTTGATCCATGGATTTCGGCTGTCTTGAGGGAGGTTTAGATGGCATCGCTGGTGATATTTCGTTAAAATTATGCCGAAGAAGTGTTACAGTTTTTTAGGGATGGCTCATCAATCTTTTAACCATGTCAATATTACATGTATGTCCACTCAATTTTGGCCTCAATAAGGTGTAAGTTGGGATCTTGTGTGAAAATGCAAACTAATCAAGAGTACATGTATGTTGCAAAGTATGATTAACTCTTGTTTGTCAATGTCTCTTTCCTTATATTTCTTTGTTTTTCACTCAGCAAATTGAAGAGGTTCGACAAGTTGGTTCACATAAAAAGGGGACTATCATGGCTGGACACAGTGTAGCTGACCTGGTAGTCGTGTTGAAGACTTTACCGACATGTAAGTTATGAATGTACAAACAAAGAAAGAAATAGCACTAAAATTGACACACAACGTGATAATATACAGGAAGTCAACTTCCAGATTTTGCAAATTTTCGACCCCAACCGGGGTCTTCTTCAGGCTGGCACTTAACAGTACAAGACTCTAGAATAGACTGAGCTGAGTCCCTGAAGGGATATTTAGATCTACTTCAGGGACTCAGCTCAGTCTATTCTAGAGTCTTGTACTGTTAAGTGCCAGCCTGAAGAAGACCCCGGTTGGGGTCGAAAATCTTTTAAGTTATGAATGGTTTGGTTTTGTATTAGGTGAGGAACCCAAAATATATAATTGGCCCTGTTAAGTATATAAAACAGAGAAAAGGCCATCTCAAGCTACTCATGTTCCTCACTTGGATGGGGTCTTTTACTTGTCCTTGCAAAGGTACCGGTACAAGGTACAAGGCACCACGGCTTACTGTCCCATGCGACGGACATAGAGGGCGCATTCGAATCCCCGTTCTTGATAACAGTGACACTCATGCTGACCCAGTTCATGTAGTTGCTGACTCAAACCTTGAGAACAGGAGAATGGCAGTCTCGAACAGGGTCTCTGCCAGACATGTTTTTGAGGGTACTAATTTCTTCAAAATCAGCATTGCAAAAACCCCATGAAATTAAAGAAAATGGCCCTTTTCTGTGCCCTTGAGGGTACTAACATAGTACCCTTGGTACCCTCTGGTGGAAACACTGTTGAACACCGAAATGCAACCCGACTCGGGCCAAGAACATGTTCTCCTCAACGCTCCCCCGAGTGAGTGGGGAGTGAGGAGAACGCGTTCTTGGCCTGACTCCTCCGTTTTCGTTGTTGTTGTTCGAGACTGCCGTTCTTGAGTTAACAGGGTTTCCGCTAGAAAAAAAAAAGAGGGCACGGACCCCCAAAAATTTTTTTGAAAAAAATTTTTTTTTTGAAAAAAATTTTTGAAAACATTTTTTTTGAAATTTTTCTTCTTCTTTTTTTAAAAGGTTTTAAACGATGATTGGTGCCATTTTAGGCATATTTTGAAGCGTAAAATCCCCATGTCGGTCATGCCGGCTGTTTGGTTTCATCCGGCATGTCATGGAAAAATGGTTACCGGTACCCAACGTTTTTGAGGGTACGGATCCGTACCCTGGAAAAATTTAAGGGTACGGAATTTTACCCTCTGGCGGAAACCCTGGTTAAGTACAGCAGCTACATGAACTGGGTCAGGACAAGTGTTGTCAAGAACGGGATTCGAATATGCCCAGAGAATCAGGGATCATCAATCCCTTATATGGTCCAGGCTGGATATGAACTCTAGAGCTGCTGCTTCCTGAGCAGAGGCAGTCTAAACCTTCCAACTAGTTTCTTTCACAAGCATGGTGGGATGCCAGCAGTACTGGGTACCAAATGTTTTGCTAGCGGGTATGAGGGCTAAAAAAGTTTTTAGAGGTTTGTGACCCCCAAATCAATTTAAACCAAACTCAATATGCTAAATGGGTCAAAACAAGTACATTTCAGCCTTAACTC
Organism: Notospermus geniculatus; assembly: GCA_002633025.1. Taxonomy (NCBI): domain Eukaryota; kingdom Metazoa; phylum Nemertea; class Pilidiophora; order Heteronemertea; family Lineidae; genus Notospermus; species Notospermus geniculatus. The sequence continues at coordinate 120,194 of NMRB01002013.1, read as the reverse complement.
ACTAATGAAGGCTTAAAAAGGGACCAAAATATAGAATTCGGGTTGTGGTTGTTGTTTTCGTGTTACATGTACATCCATCGTACATGTAGTCGACTAAAATGTACATGTACCGTAGATGAGAAGTTGGTAGGTAGGCCGTGTAGAGGTGATAAACACTACTTTATCACGACTCTGGGCCGTATTCAAAAAGGGTGATCAACACGCTTAAAGACTTAGACCATGTAGACACGTGTAACTTCACTACATTGTAAATGCAAACACTTCCACCATGCATTTGATGAAGTTACACGCGTCTAAGTCTTAAACACCCTTTTTGAATACGGCCCCTAAGGCCTAGCAAAATAAATTGTGTGTTTCTGGTCATTGGCGATTTCCAAAAATTGAGGGTCGGACGGTCGGGATTTTAAAAAATTTTTCCAATTTTGGTACAGATAATTTTACTGCAGCTACAGGGATTATACTAAAGGTTATCTAGAAGCCAGGAACAGCCTCAAAAGCTGCTCTGGCATCCATGACTGAAGGCCTAGAGAGCAAAAGAGATTAATTTTGATAGATTTGATGCATTTTTGTGAGAGAAAAAAATTGTTTCCTGGCCAGTCAGAATTTTTGAGGGTCGGTCGGAAAATTAGAAATGACCGGAAACACACAATTTTTTTTTCTAGGCCTAATGTTTTAATTATCTTTCAGTGGAGGCCGTAGCAGCCCTAGGTAACAAGACCCTGGAAGAATTAAAATCTGCCGAACCACATGAAGTTTTGACCATGATGACAAACGAAGGAGGATTCGAGATCAGCTCGCCGGACGCCACCGTCAAAGTCCTCATCACAACGCTGCATCAGAATCTGAAGAAACTGGATCCTGAGCTGCATCGTAAGATGAAAAAATGAATTGCTAGTCTTGTTTACCAGCTTAATTCTTGCATTCACCTGACCTGATGAGCAGACCCTCTGGTTCCCTTGTCTTTGTCTGTCCCTCACCATTTTGGTCCCTCCAAAATACGGGCATTTCAGGCCTTTAGATTGCCCTGGAGGAACGACGTTGACGTGCTCATGTCTCCCAAAATGTGCCTCGCCCAAAAAACAAAAAAATGCAGAATCACAAGTTTTGGGCGACATTTCAACAAAACTTTCACATTTTGTTTACATCCACCGCCATCTTTGATTCCGTTCTATCAGGTCGACTAACCCACCCTGGTTAACCTCGCCACTCGAACCAATTTGTATGCAGCAATGTTTGTAAAGACCCGTTGAACAGTATAAGTTGCGAGGTTAATTGGCACTCGGTCAGCTTACCCGAGTTTGTTCCAAGTCCTACCTGTACTCCACAATGATTACGGCATGTATGCAGAGATGCCAACCCTACGGATTTGCCCGTATTTTCTACGTATATTTGCCCCTCTTATGTTAGTACGCCCGTAGTCCCTTTTCCTACGCCCAAAATGAAAAAAACTGACGCTCAAAAACAATCGTTCAGATTTACCGCGAGCGCCAGCAGTAGTGGAGCGGCAATGACGAGAACCAGTCTAATGACGAACATTGCCGAAGCAAAACTGATCTCAAGCCGAACTGTGAGTCTCGCGCACGCACTGCACTTTAAGCAGTGTGTTTCACTACAGCATGTGTACGTATGAAATCAGCTTTGAGCGTGATTGCGTATATGATAGGTGGCGTTTCTTACGTGGATTTGTGGCGGTTCATCTCGTGTCGTCAGACTTTTTCATTTCTCTGCGACCCGAAATGGATGTGGACAAGGGACTACTGGCAACCACCATCAAATTACAGACAAACTGCAGATTTTGGACAAAAATTACTGACGGGTAATTTTGAGGTTGGCATCTCTGTGTACGGCAGGCAAGGACGCTTTCTCACACTCCCAAAATACCCCATCAAAAATACAGGGTGTTTCTCCTCGGGGAATGTAAAGGCATGCATTTGATGGTCAGCTCTCGTCTCTGTTCAATATTTGAAAGCCCCTCTGTGTTGAATTTTGCAGTATTTTCAAAGTGTAAGGAGAGTGCAGGTAGAGGTCTCATAGCCTCGTAAAGGTCCCCAAAATGCTTGCCTGGTATACGTACAGTACTTCAAAGAAACGAGGCAGTTTTCAGCATGCATTGCAGGGTTCTGCCCAGGACTGAACGAGTGCAGGATATTTTCGCGAGTCTCTGCCATTTTTTTCAGTTTTTTTTTTCACGGACTGTATTTATCACTTGCGTGTACTCATATTCGCAACAGGAAATTTTCGCGACTCATACACTCTCGCGAAATTCGCGAAAATTTCCTGCACGCGAAATTTCGCTGCTTTACAGTAGTGTCAGTCCAGCCTCGATGTTATCACTGCCTATGGATACAATGTAGGTTGGACAGGACACCAGTCTTATCAATGATCAAGGTGGGGAGGGAGAAAGAGTCACCTAATGCATACAGTCAGGCTTTAACCCCTTCAACCCCCGTGGCCTAAATTGAAAAACATTCTTTTTTTGACATAAATATGCATTATTTGGTATCAGAATGAAGGTAAAAGCTTCCCCCACCCTCCTATTACCATTATTTCTGTCTACATTCAATACCCAGCCTCTGCCACGTGCTCAAAGTGGCCTCCAGCACTGCCATGACCCCTATGTGTTGAGCTGGGTACTGACTGGTCTCTATGCTGTCTGCACTCATGATGACAATCTACGAAAACATCCCCATCAAACTTGCTTTTCAAGTCATATTCAGCCCCCAAATCATCACTATTCGAACTCCTTTCATCATTATTGATCATCTCATCTAAGACCTGATAAAAAGTAACCCACCTCCAGCTTGATTTTGGCGAAAATTCCATGGAAATCAGTGAAGAAAATCACAGATAATTTATGCTGAGGACTTCTGCCGAATGCCTGATAGTACAGCGCTTCTGATTGGCCGATATTTTCAATGCATTAGCTATTACTGAATAGGGGACTCCCCAGGCCGGTTTTCCGGCCACTGGGGTATATGACGAACTGAGTCAGGCCGGTAAACCGGCCACTGGGGTTCTTTGGGTTAAGAATGGTAAATTGTTCGGGAATCCCACCTAACTCTGAGATTATTTTCAGTGGAAAGTAAAGTCATGAACGGTCATCTTTCCGCCATCCGTCACGCTCGTTGGGCTGAGGAGAATGCGTCACATTCCACCGTGAAGGTGCTGATCCGGCTGGTGAGGGACGTAAAGACCCGGTTCGAAGGACTTGAACCCCTTTCCCCCTGGATTATCGACCTCTTGGTAAGCCAACTTTCAAGCTTTTGGGTGCATGGTGGTGCCCCCTGATTATCATGTCCACTAAAGGTACTGTCACACTGAAGTAGTTCTCAAAATGTCCTGCCCTGTCCTAAAAATCATAAAATGGGCTAGAACATGTAACGTTGGCCAAATAATGTTTCGAAGTGCTGGAGCACCCTTCCCCGTCCGAGCCCATGCATGAAGTTGGGCCACATAAAAAAAATTACTTGTTTCTCATCAGCGGCCGGACGGATTTTTCGTGCCGGGTGGATATTTTTTTATATTTTATATTTTCAAAATATAAATTATAAATGGGCCGGCCTGACAAAATAAACACAGCTGAATAAAAATTTGTATTTTCAAAGATAAAAAAACACTCATTTTCCAGGGCAGCATGATGTGTAAAAAGTCACTTCTGGCAACCTGACACTGACAGGTTGTAAACAGTTGTGACAGGCCTGAATTTGCCACGTGTGTGTGGTCTCCCCATTCCAAAGCCGACCTTCATGACCCCGAACTGTTGCACTTTGATGTACATTTTCTTCAAAAAGAAAATTATAAATTGCCCTGGTCTATCTTTCTCCGTAAAATTCCTAGAAATTTAAATATAAAATATAAAATATAAATTGCCCTGACGGACCTTACCTTCACCAATGTTCTGATGAGAAACAAGTTATTTATTTTATGTGGGGGGACGTTCACTCTGTTCGCACACAGTTTGAGCCCGTTCGGCAACATTTTCAAGAACGTACTGAGAACTTGCTAAGTGTAATGGGACTTATGTAAGTGGCAAGTCAGTCCCCACTGCCCGGCGCATGTGGGAGGATATGATCCCTGATTCTTCAGTCTGTCGCATGGAGCAGTAAGCCATGGGGCCTTGAACCTTGTGCCTTTGGAAGAACAAGTAAAAGAAAGACCCCCATCCATTATTCCAAATGAGGAAATATATATCCAAAACAGCACAAAAAACGACACACAAAATTACAGTATAAGTAAAGTCGTCCAATATTCACAAATTTTCGACCCAACCGGGGTCTTCTATAATAGGCAATTTCTAGTAGAGATCTTCCTTTAATTCTGGGAATATTTATTTATTTCTGCTAGAAAGTGCCTGAGGAAGACCCCGGTTGTAAGTAGTGTGAGATGGCCTCTTCCATACTAACAGTTGAGTTGAGGTCAGAAGTTTGCATACAAAAAAAATAACCAGCTGAGATATAATGTACAGTCTGAATTTCCTCTATCTTGCAGTCTCATTACTCCGTCATGAACAACCCCACACGACAACCACTGCCAATCAACCAGGCTTTCCGTCGGAGCCTCCAACTCCTCGCCGCAGGGTTCTTCCTACCCGGTTCAGCCGGTATCACAGATCCGTGCGAGTCCGGCAATATACGTGTCCATACGTCTATGTCTCTTGAACAACAGGACCAAGTTTGTTACACGGCACAGACATTACTGCGGGTTCTTTCTCACGGAGGGTACAAACATATTCTTGGTATTGACGGTTCACCAGGTATGTATATGACTCTGACATTTAAAGGGACCTTTAACTTACAGATTTGCACTTGTAATTTACCTCAGAGTATTTTCCCTGAATAGAAAGAATATTCTACATGGATAGAAAGAGTATTCTACCTGAATAGAAGGAGTACTTTACCCGAGTAGAAAGAGTATTTTCCCTGAATAGAAAAAATATTCTACATGGATAGAAAGAGTTGGCTATTCTACCTGAATAGAAAGAGTACTTTACCTGAGTAGAAAGAGTATTTTCCCTGAATAGGAAAAATATTCTACATGGATAGAAAGAGTATTCTACCTGAATAGAAAGAGTATTCTACCCCGGTTTTCTACGTGAAGAGAAAGAGTATGTACAACCCTAATTGTTCGCGTGCCATTTATTTTCGCAACTTTGGCGTCTGGCCTGTCATTCGCGTAATTAAAAGGACGCTAAATTTATCCACCATGTCATAACAGTTCCTGGTTATGAAAGAAATATACACCAGCCACCTGCAGGGAACACTTGACTAGGGCCTAAATAAAACAAAAACGATGCAAGACCTCTGTTGGGCAGTAGGTCAAACAGGATATTATTGCAAGAGCACTTAGTAACTGGGAAGATGAAAGCTGGTATTTTCTAGGCAGCAGTTACATTGTCCACCCAATCGCGAAGTTAAATGGACGTGTAATCTCCGAGTCTGGCCTATCACTAACTTAAATGGACGCTAAAAATACCGGTCCTACAGTATTCTACGCGAGTAGAAACAGTACTCTACCTGCATAAAAAGTGTACTCTCCCTGAATAGAAAGAGTACTCTCCCTGAATAGAAAGAGTAGGCCTACTCGACCTGAATAGAAAGTTTGAGTATTCAACCTGAATAGAAAGAGTATTCTACCCCGATTTTCTACGTGAATAGATAGAGTATTCTACCTGAGTAGAAACAGTACTCTACCTGCATAAAAAGAGTGTACCCTCCCTGAATAGAAAGAGAATTCTCCCTGAATAGGAGTACTCAACCTGAATAGAAATTTCAAGTACTCTACCTGAATAGAAAGAGTACTCTACCTGAATAGAAAGAGTACTCGACCTGAATAGAAAGAGTACTCTGCCTGAACAGAAAGAGTACTCGACCTGAACAGAAAGAGTACTCTACCTGAATAGAAAGAGTACTCTACCTGAACAGAAAGAGTACTCTACCTGAACAGAAAGAGTACTCTACCTGAATAGAAAGAGTACTCTACCTGAATAGAAAGAGTACTCTACCTGAACAGAAAGAGTACTCTACCTGAACAGAAAAGAGTATTTCACCTGAATAGGAAGAGTATTATTCCTTAATACATTGAGTATTCTACCTAACTCTTCTTTAATTTCAGCCATTGCGACCGAGATGAGCGTTTGGGAAGGAGTCGTGGTCACACCATCGGACAAAGCTTATGAGAAGATAGAGAAGAAAGAAGACGATGAAGAAAGCGAAGGGGGTCCTGATGAATCCATGGATACAGCTGATACAAACTGAACATCATTATCGTCATCTTCGTTAGGTTTTTACAGTGTGTACAATGAATGTTGCAGTCATGGAGTAGTGGGAAGGTCCTGGTATACTCCATGGTCCTACGACAAGAACCTGACTCATTTTGAGTCAGGTCTCAAATTACTGCTATCAGTGGGGAGTCATTAAACTTGTCAACAGCTTCAAGTGGATGGGTCAGGTCTGCTCTAACAGACACCATTTTGTTTACACTAAAAATAAAACACAAGCGTTTATGGCCGTTAACCCCAATTGTTTGTCTGTGTACTGCTGTTCGTAGCTGGGGTAGTGGTTGGTTATGAGGAGGTTGGCCTACTGAAGTTCGATTTGTTCCGGGGTATCTAGTTGAAGCCTTTTTTGTTTATAACTTGTAAAATCTCAAAGAATGCTGTTATATTACAGGTGTTTTGTCAGGCCTGGGGGCAAAGTTTTGTCTCATAATTTGCGCATTTTCTGTTGCTTGACGAAAATGCCACTGACTATAGTTTGCCCCTGACAGAATCAGGAGTTCATCCTTTAACGCAAATTAATAAGAAATAATTAACCAAGGTTCGTCGTGAACAAAATTCCCCGGGCATTTAAGTTAACGCAGAGTGCTTCAAATCAGGGAAGGAATTCAGCAATGTTTCAGAAACGACACAGACTACGGTAGTCCCTGACTGAAACTTTCTTTCAAGAGGCCCATACCTTTCTTCTGCCTCTGCACAGAATGATGTGTACATGTAGGAGACAGCATGCATAAAGCATACAGATCCTGTATACGTGTACTACGTAGTGAGTTGAAAGATGACACCAAGCTGATGACCCAGCATATGGGCATATCTGGGGGTAATTATCTGTGATGGATAGTTGGTAGCAGTGACAGTGACAGATAAAATAAACAATCTGAAGTGGCTGAAACAGCCAAAACAGGTAGATTTTGTCGTAAGACTATGGAGTAGGTATGTGCCCATTTGATTTGAGTGGGCCATTTGGGTTTGTAAGAAGAAGCAAACAGAGGCTGAATGAGGATACCAGTGCTACTCTCCATTCCAGTTCCGAGTGGCGCGAGGTTTATCAACGATAGCTCCGCAACGGCTGGGCCGAATTTGACATACCATACATCAACTGATTTGTCTTTTTTGGCGCTACAGCCATCATCACTGTCATTTTCCCACAAAACGTGACAGAAAAAAGTTCCTTCACAAATCACAGTTTGTGGTGACGGCCGAAATGCGGCCATTTTGAAATGACGCAATGCATCGCGCACGTGTAAACTGCACTGAACACCATGGCGAAATGAATGAGTTTTGAGAAAGGGATCCGTTATGTCTGCCTTACGCGAAAAATGAAGATAGCAGAAAGATACCGGCAAGAAAGACAAGTCGATTGATGTATGTTTCGTCAAATTTGACCCAGCCGTTGCGGAGCTATCGTTGATAAACCTCGCGCCACTGGGAAGTGGAATGAACTGTAGGGTGTATCCATCAGTGTTTTGTCAATGTACTGTAGTATTGGCCTTTTTTTGTGTGAATATTGCTGAGTTGGGAAATGCATCCTGAACCGTGATCAGGGTCAATGAATAGACGATATCAATCCAAAAGAGTGCAGCACCTGACGGGGCCGCGTCATGACGTCCCGCAACTCGAAAAAAAATCCAGTTATGTCAGCGATCATGACGTCATGAAACAATTTGATTTTTTTTTTCGTCTGACATCAAGACATCATGAAATGACCTGTGGGACGTCATGAGGCTGGCCCGTCAGGTGCTGCACTTTTTGGAGTGACAGAGTCCATTGTTCCTGCCCTTGCCAGGGTTCGTACACTACCTTGAAATCCTTGAAAACCTGGAATTTTGAGGTATCCCCTTTCCAGGTCTGGAAAACCTTGAAAAATCATGATTTACCCTAGAAGTCCTGGAAAAGTCCTTGAATTTTGCCTATGTGCCCTTCTTAGAATCCAAAATTTTCTGGGGGAGGACCCCCAGACCCCCCATTTTCTTTTATCAACGATCAAACTCTTTCAGTCCTCGGCCCTTATTCTGCCCCTTCCAAAATATAATGGCAGAGAAAACCCTACTTGTTTGTAGAATTTTCTGGGTTGGTGATGTCATGATATTTAAATTAGGCCAATGATTGAGCCTGGTAAGAACTTGAATATTTGCAAAATAGTCCTGGAATTTCTGGATATTTGGCCCTGGAATTCCTTGAAAAGTCCTGGAATTTTAGATCTGGGGGTAGTGTACGAACCCTGCCTTGCGCTTATAGGGAGTGGTATGGACCATAAATGCCCCGAGTTTTGCAGAGATGAGGCAAATGTGGAGTTTTATAGCATCACTTATCCATGGTTATTTAAACACCGAACATGTATTACCACTTCTGATGTCACGAAGACAATAATTTGCAAAGTTAATATTTTACTTGCTGTTGCTATTGGAAGGTCTGAATTGTCTCGTACCTGGATTCTTCATGTGTTGCGGCAGGAAATGGGGAAATTTATAAGGCCATTCTTTTTTTATTTGTTGTTTAGCGGACCCGCCGTAGTTAGATTTCGGCAATTTGGAAAAAAAATAAAATTGAAAAAAACATCTTTTTTATTTCCGCCAGTCCCGTTTTTCAACCTTTCAATGTTTTTTTCAAAATCATTCTTCAGCGAGGTGTGAGCACTGTATTAAAAACATTTGGTGGGGTCCCGTCCAGCGCTGTTGTGGGGGATATTTTCGAACATTTGCCGCGTTCGTCGGCCGGGCAGATCGGCAACATCGACAGCATTCTTGGTTTCACTGGATAAAGGCTAGCTAAAACGAAAAATATAAATCCATCAGAAAGATGGACTTTTATTTTTATTTTTTTCCTGTTTCCTGTCTTGAGTTTACTGGGAAAAAATCCGCTAAACAACAAATAAAAAAAGAATGGCCTAAAAGATTTTTTTTTAAAATCTGCGGTCTGTCGCTATTGTGCATCAATTATTTTCAAGTTTGACATCGTAACTGATCATGATGCCTGGTAAGTGGAGGCTTAGTGTCTCTCTACCTTCTGTAGTGTATTGTATTTTTCCACCAGTGCCGAAGCCATAGCATAATTGGCCCTGGTGAGTATGAAAGAGGCCATCTCAAGCCAGGGTTTCCGCCAGAAAAAAAAATCTGGGGATGGACCGAAAAAATTTCAAAAAAAAAATTTTCAAAAAATTTTTTGGGATTTTTTTATTTGGATTTTTTTCACATGGACTGCAAGATACATGTAACATGATGGTATAATAATATGATGTTTTGAATAGAAAAAGGACAAGATTTAAAGAAAAAAAATTCATTCTTTCTGAAAAATTTGGGGATACATTTATCCCCAAATGATTTTCTTGGGGATGGAATTCTCCCCATTCTCCCCTCTGGCGGAAACCCTGCAAGCTACTTATGTTCTTCACTTGGATGGGGTCTTTTACTTGCCTTTGCAAAGACACAAGGTACAAGGCACCAAGGCTTTCTGTCGCACTCCACCATGCCGTCAGCTGGAGCTGGGGTCGTGAGCAATATCCAATGGTCCTTACCTTAATGGGCCGTATGCACCAAGCAAAGATTATCTTGAACTCAGGTTGAGCCACAACTTTTCCATTGTCACATCATGCCCTGGCAAACCTGAACAATTGAAAAGTTGTGGCTCAACCTGAGTTCAAGATAATCTTCATTTGGTGCATACGGTGTTATCTCTTCATTATAAAACCCATCATAAAGGAATCAACCATAAAGGTTTAACTGCAAACGATGAGCTTACTGAGGGATACACTTCCTGTGTTGCCACCAGATGTCTCTCACTGCCTGAATTTTGGCTTTACGTAATAGGCACGAGCTTCAACTTTTTTTGTGGTGAGGTACATGAACCTGCCAACATGATGCTTTGAATTCCATTTCTGACGATAACTGAGCTATTTTCAGCACAATTAGTGTTCCATGTACAAATGTACGTCAGCCTATTCAAATGTGCACCGATGACCCTGAACACACATAGTTCGTGGGGTTCTCATTAATTCAGACCTTTTGTATCATAAGATCAACTAATCGGAATTCAACAAAATTTGCGGTGGATCTGCAGAAGGGTCTTGCCTATCACATGGAAACGTCAGAATGCAAATCTGTTGGGTTTTAAAGGGATATTGTCCACATTTATAATATTGTCCACATTTTGTCCACATTTATAAAATGCTAAATTTGTCACTTGAACCTTTATGGTTGATTCCTTTATGAACCCATGCAGCATGTGTACTTGTAAACTTTTTTTGTGTGTTGTGCAATACTGAATCCAGTTACTTACGTTCTAGAAATCTACTCCCTTGCATTAGGTGCGCGGTGGTCTAGTTTTGACAAAATCGCCCCAGAGTACCGTATTTTCACGACTATAGGGCGCACCTGACTATAAGGCGCACCCCCTAAATTCACCCGAAATCTTTGATGAAATCCATACATAAGACGCACCGCCGTATAAGGCGCAGTTTCGTCAGTGAATGCTTCAGTGCATCATCCATGCATGCTTGAATGCTTGGGTTCGTCAGCGTCTTGACACTTCTGATCAAATTGTTGGACTCAGGCCACAGATAAGGCGCACCACCCTATAAGGCGCACCCCCAATTTTAGACCCTTCTTCAAAGAAAAAGGCTGTGCCTTATAGCCGGAAAATACGGTATTTGAATTATTTGCGACCAAGAGACTAGGAAAATGAGCAGTGTGGTCGGATTGATGGCAGCGCCGTGTAGCAGACGCGTGTCCAGGATTTTGAGCAGAGGGGGTCCAGGGGATCAGTCGCCGCCTGGTCGTCGTGGGTGACAGCCGAGGGGGCTCCCCCTCGCATAGGAAATTTTGTAAAATCTGCACATTGAAGACACCATTTCCCAGCATTTCGGCACTGAACACGTCTTGACTGACATGACTGAGTGGACCTGGTCGCGTGGCGCCACACGCAACAACGGACACCTGATGGGCCTACTTATAACAGAACTAGGCCTACAGCGGGTGTTACATCTATACCCGAGCAGTAAGGGTCCGAAGAGTCCACAACCTGCTAGACCCTCACCTACTTGCCCCTCTCCCTGTCATTTATGCTCGCTTGAAGTGATAACAGTAAAAAATCTATGGCCTGCACGAGCAGGGGGTCCGCCCCCCCCTCTGGACATATGCCTGCATAGTGGATGAATTGAGCAGGTTCCTCATTGATATTCATGCAGGGTGTCTACAAGTCTTGAAAAGTCTTTAAAAGTCTTAAATTTGGGACTTCCATTTTCAAGGCTTTAAAAAGTCTTAAATTTGAAAATTTTTGTGAGAAGGTCTTAAAAAGGTCTTAATTTTGACTTAGACAATCTTGGAAAAGAAGTTATGAGTGTTTTTCTACCGATGCTTGTGTAGGCCTAACAGACAATAGGAAAAGATGAAAATTAATCTTCCCCTTCACTGCCTGGCATCCCCCAGGGATCTGTTTTGGTGCTTCATTATGAAGAAAATAGGTCTTAAATTTTGCCGATACTTGGTCTTAAAAAGGTCTTAAATTTGGTGCTCCAAGGGCTGTAGACACCCTGTCATGGCAACTTACTCTTTTCAGCAGCTCTGACACTGCTGGTGGTATGGATAACTGTCATCTGCATGTACATATTTTAAGAAATTGTGTTTTTTGTCGTCTTGCTAGATGTTTTACATGAGGTGGTGCCGAGCTTATTTGGCAATGACTATAATCATGAAAAATAAACATTTCAAGAAAAAAAATGTTGTCTTTGTGTATGTTCATGTCTCTTTACTTTGTACCTCTAAGCAGATGAGCCATAAGTATTTCCTTTGTATTTCTTTTTAGATTGTCTTCGGTTTTGTAATGACACCAAACTTGGTGCACAAAATGATAATAAGCAAGAAGTCAATCTCCAGAATTCACGAATTTTCGACCCCAACCGGGGTCTTTTTCAAGTGGAACTTTACAATCTGAAACTCTAGAAAAGACTTGTGCACAGGTACCTCTGAGCACGTGACCATGTTTCCTCCGTGACCACTTCGTCCTTGGTTAGGCCGAAAAAAAAATTGTCTGTTTCTTGTCCAGCAAGTCAGCGAAAATTGATGCGGGCATGTGAATTTTTTTTATTTTCAAATATTTTTTTTTTTCGTTTTCTTCATGGATGGGGGGAAATACCACCAGCAAACTATCTCTCTACATGTTTAAAGCACAGATTTCATGAAAAATAAAATATGATTTCAAGAGATGAAGCATTTCTGTGCATTGTATAGAAGGCGCTGCACTAAGCAAAGTGGGAAAAGTTGGAATTGGTGAAAAAAAAAATTTCGATGCAGAGTGTCTGGGAATGACGCGGGCGCGGACAAGAAACAGATACTTAATTTTTTTTGGCCTTATGTAGATGTACCAAATTTTGTCCACAGGTACCTCTTGCAGGTGACCCAAGTTTCCTTTGGAAATCCTGTACAACATCTTCCGTTATGTAAATTACACCAACTTAGTACATATGTACGTGGGTACCGTTCAGTACATGATTCCTGTGGATGCTTGAATATATGTAGCATTGAATTTTGTTTTCAGCTTCAAGGCTTCAACAGCCTTGAAAACCAGTTTTTAGCTCAGTGGCCGTGAAAAGCCTTTGAGTTTCATTAGGGGGCACAAAATTTTGGAAATTTTTGTCCCCTCCCCTGTACGCATGGCAAACACATCTATGAAGACCCCCTCCCCCCATACGGCATACGCAGAAAGTGTGAAATGACAATGTCCAAAATTACAGAGGTCAAAGTCCCCCCAAAATTGCAATTTGGTGGCACGTTTCGTGGCTATTTGACCTGGTATCTTCTAACTTGGTGTGATCATATATCTAGGTACCCCGGTAGACGGTAAAAAAGACACTGGAAAAAAAGACACAGTAAAAAAGACACTGGAAATAGACACTGGTAAAAAAGTCACTGGAAAAAAAGACACTGGTAAAAAAGTCACTGGAAAAATAGACACTGGTACTCGAGATTCCTGAGATTGTACTGTTAGCACAATAGCAATAGATGGATTGGACATGTTGGCCCGAACTTATAAAGAATGTCTATCTCTTAGACAAGTCTAACTCGCCAAGACAAGTCTAAATCAGTCGTCTAGCTTAAACTGCGATTACAGAAGGAAGTCTAGCGCAGACGTGTCTAAAACTGCCGTCCAAAGATAGACAACGGTGTCCAAATAACAAAGGAATAGCAAAACATGCCAGGGGGCTTGTTTTGCAGTTGTCTAAGCTTGTGATTCATTTATAATTTCAAGTTTTTTTGTCTTAAATGGTGTCATAGTGGCCCTAGATTATCTGTATGAAAAGAAAACGTGGCTATGAAAAATATTCAAGGAAATATGCCGGAAAATTAGGTGGGCATTTACTTTTGAGTAAGGGTGTACGATCCATCCAGTCACAACAGCGAATAGGCCTATATGACGAATGCCGCGCAAATGAGGTCATCTAAGATATGCCCCTTTACAATTCATTATATAATCGTCTCAACAAAGGCAGTGCGATCGGCGACACATGCTTAATCACCTGTTGGACTTGACTAGCTAGACCGACGTCCTTGCATTGTTCGAAATTCCGATAAACACCAGTGTTTTGGNCAGTGTCTTTTTTCCAGTGACTTTTACCAGTGTCTTTTTTTCCAGTGTCTTTTTTACTGTGTCTTTTTTTCCGGTGTCTTTTTTCCAGTGTCTTTTTTACCTGGATTCAGGTACCCCATATGTGTACAGGAAATTTTCGTCCAATTGGACCCCATCGTGGTTACCATTGTGGAAAGTGGACTGGCACGTATGTCATAAATTACTCAAGTGAGAATGTTTTGACCTTGAAATTTTGACCATAATCATATTACGCAGGAACTCAAGGCTTGCCCTGGAACATTTCGATTAACATTTTTCATTATGTTCTTCTGGCACATTCAGGCAGGTGAGCACATGGTCCTTGGACCATTTCATTAGTTCAGTGCCCTTGAAATGACCTTGAAATTCACGGGGGATTAATTTTGGATTTTCCTCGAATTATTTCCCCCTTCGTAACGATGTTTTCTTCATTGGTACGGAAAGCCGCATGTCGGAAGTACCTGTGTACTTCGTGCATGAAAGTTTGTGTTCTTTCATTCACAAAACATTGACCTTGATTTTGGCCTTGCTTGACCCTGAAAAGCTTTTAAAAGGCCTTGAATTTGCTGACTGAAAAGTTGCATGAACCATGTCTGAGCAGCAGTGCGGCCAAGTTTCCTTTGGAAACATCGTCTTCGGTTCTGTAAATGACCCCAAACCTTGTACACGGGTACCTCTAAGCGGACACCCGAGTTTCCTTTGTGAACGCCGAACACTCGCGATTTGTTCGGCGTTTTTATGCGCACACGGGCGGATCCGCACGTGTGCTTCGGCAAAGCTTCCTCTTGTTCTGCATGTAGTAGTTCGTTTCGTTTCTGTGGTCAGCTCTGTCCGGACATGGACCCAATGCCATGGTCCGGAAAATCCATCTGATTCTCACCAGTCCTACTGACGCCCATCTAGCCTGGTTTGAAGCCGTCACATTAACCGTTTCTGAGGCGCTCAGAGCCTCAGCCAATCAACGGTGTGCGAAAGCTCGACGTGCCAATCAAAATCCGTGTTACAAATGTGTGCGGGAAGAAAGTGCCGAATGGCGATTTGTTTCACGAGTTCTGATTGGCTCGGAGGCGGGGTCAAGTAGGGGTCAGATTCATTTATAATTCATAAGTTAACGCAAAAGATGACATGTTGGACAAGGCTAAGACGCAGTCGATGGCATGGCCTTGTTTGGACAAGATGGGAAAACCGCACGAAGGATTTTCCTCTGAGTTGAAATTTGTTAGTAGTCGCTTTTTATAGTGTACAGCTGGCACAACAATTTCTGGTTGGCCGCCTGATTATGCATGTATTCAATTAGGCAGGGCTGCCACGAGAGGGCAGAGCAGAAATCCTAGGCGATGCCGATTACATGGTACTCTCTCCTCTGGCCACATCGTTAAGGAAGTGAGTAGAGGAACTCCTATGAATGAGGAACGCCACGCTGGATTACTCCGTATTGTTAAACGTGCAAGTTCCAGTCAATGCCCCGTAATTGACTGAGCTTATGCCCCCGTCACACTTAATAGTTCGAATCAGCAGGAATCAAGCAGAACCAGCCGGAATGAGAAAATTTGCAAAATTCGAGCTGGATTCGGGAGAGAAAGATTGCACTTCAAACACTTGGAACGCGCTTCGAATTTAGTCAGAACTCTCGCAGAATGGCTGCAGAATATGGTTAGAATGCCGAAGAATTCGCGAAGAATGACTCTCGAAGACAAAAAAATGCAATTGGAATGTACTTCGAATGTAACAGGAACTTCCCGAGTGTATCTCGCATGCCGCAGGAATGGTCCCCGACAGGCTGCTGAATCAAAAATTTTCATGAGTCTGAGCTCAACTGGCAGGGTATAGACCCTGGACCTTTCGATTGTCCTTCGAATGCGATCAGAATGTTTCAAATGCTGTTGGAAGCCTGTCGGACGATTTAGAATGCAGTCGGACTATTTAGAACGCAGTAAGAATGCAGATAGAATACACTTCAAATGCCGTTCGATATTTCTCCACTTGGAACGCACCTCGATAGTTTTGAACATGCTCAAAACATTCCGACAGACCACAGGAATGGGCCGGAACATTACGAACGCAGTCGGAACCCAGTCAGAATTTTTAGAATGCACTTCGAATGTCCAGGAATGAACTACGAATTGTCATTCCAACGGCATTCCTGCTCATTCCGCCTCTAGTGTGACGGGGGTATTAGATACTGTAAATTGGTTTAGGTAATAGTGTAGGCCTATGTTGGATTTATGTGGGTTAGAAAGTGTGGGTAGGATTAGGAAGCTTTACAGTCCCTGCTGTCATGTCATTTTATCCCTACGACGAAAGTTCGGTAGGGATATAGAGAAACCCCTGTGCTTCATTCCGTCTGTCCGACTCCCTTCCGCCCTATACCGGCCACCTTCGCAACGAAGGGAGATTTTGGGTAAGTGTTTTCAGGGAAGGTGTGTGAACAGTGAAAGTAGTGTCGCGTACCACACCAGTCGCGATGCGACCTTTGATCCAAATATCCCTTCCGGCACACTTAGAAACGATAATGCAGATTTTGGCTCAGTATTTTCAGGGAACTTTCGTTCGGTAGGATTTAATATTGCACACACGCTTTGCGTTGCTCTTGATTCCTGAATTTGCGGCCAGCACACAGTCGACAATTTTGTATAGCTTATACCATGCATAATACTTACGCGAACAAGAAAAGTTACCATGTATGTTGCGGGCTTATCCATCTTGCACGACTGCATGCATGCGGCCCCATTTCCACCGAAAAAATATCGTGTGACCAATTACTCCCTGTCTCCCATGCTTGTCACATCGTGTGACCAATTACACAAAATAAAACATGGCGGTTATGGCGGCCATTTTGAATTCCGTAGACGTCAAATATTTTGAAAACGCTTTGCGTGATTGCCCTGAAATCGGCTATTTTTTGTAGCTATACGAGTACCCTTATGTTACCTCCTTATCATCCATCCAACCGGCCCTGCACCCATGCACGAAATCAAAGATGGCGGCTATGGCGGCCATTTTGAATTCCATTTACGTCAAATATCTTGAGAACGCTTTGAGCGATTGCCCTGAAATCGGCATTATTTTTTTTGTAGCTTATACGGTATGCGAACAAGAAAAGTTGCCATAACGCTATGGGATCCATCTTGCACGGCTGCATACAATGAAATACCGCCCCATTTCCACCGAAAAAATATCGTGTGACCAATTACACGAAATCAATTATCTTGACAGAACAAGCCGCCGTGACGATGTGGGAGGCACGGATTAACACCTCTCTCTGCTTTTGAGTGTCCGCCAAACAAAATCGGGCGCTGTCATAGGGAGGCATTCTCAGTCCTTACACCTGAGCTATACGCACTGACATGTGCAACAGGTTGTCGCCGCGAGATCGGTTGACAAGATTCGCTCCCGTGGCCAGTGGAATCGTGTTTACCCACCGAATTTGTAAGATGGGCCGAAATTCTGTGTTTATAACCTCGGCCTTGGCGTTCCATCCGACAAATTCCTACGACCATTATCAACAAATTGTACAGTTGAATTATATGGATTGGATTTTTCCGTCAGGCCGAACCCATAGCATTAAATATGGAAGAAACCATCTCAAGCTACTCACTTGGATGGGGTCTTTTACTTTCACTTGCAAAGACAGAAGGTACAAGGCACCACGGCTTACTGTCCCATGCAACGTAAAGCTCTACTTTTTACGGCGTTTCGATGGTAATCCACTGTAAAACGGGAAAACGGTGCACGAATGTTCTTTCAGACGGTCGATTATTATGAAAATTACGTCGAGGGAAAACAGTATACGGCCGTATAAACCATGACCATTCCTATAAAACCATACAATAGCTGGCTATTGTACCACGGACTTGCATTCCTAGGACTACCGTTTCTTCCACTCCGGACTACGCTTGCTAAACGGACGTGATATCCACTACGCTATTTGGCTCCCCTCATAGAGTTAATATGATATTTCCTGATTGTATAACTGAGCTGGGTGTTTCACAACAATAAACATGGTAATGGACACCGGCTATTGATCACCCCACTATATCCACTAGATATCGAGTGCTAGTATTTCCGAGACGATGGTCTCAAAGCGCGCACTAATTATAGGTCTCCTGAGTTTGTCTGCATACAGATTTCCTGCAAATACATGTATACCGTTCGCTTTGATGGGTCATCGACCGTAGACTCTGTACGTTCACGTTCGAAATCTAAGCCTCTCTATTTCTGACGGATCAATCTCGTCCTCAGTCCTCGTCATAGCTCGCTTCAGTGGCGATCCATAGGCCTATAAAAGTCCTATGACTGATTTAATTCGGGCATATATACCGTATCGTTTTGGTGGTCATCGACCGTGTCCTCTATACGTTCACATTCGAAGTCTAAGTCTCTCTATTTCTACGAATCAATCTGGTCCTCAGTCCTCGTTTGGAGCGCTCGCCTCAGCAGCGGTCATCCACTAGGCCTAGGCAAGTCCTATCAGATTTGGGGCATTTATATACCGTATCGTTTTGGAGGTCATCGACCGTATACTCTATACGTTCACGTTCGAGATCTAAGCCTCTCTAATTCTGATGGATCAACCTCGTTCTCAGTGACAAATTAGACGGTCCCCTGCCCTAGTAGCGCTCCTCTATTCGAATATAGCGGAGCGTCCCGAGGGTAGAGGACCAGTCTGTGCACAAAATTGTCAAGTGCAGTTTTTTCGCGATCTGGCTTTGCGGCTCCTCTCAGCGGCGGTCCTGGTCAGACTTCCATCCATAGCCTATGCCT
Source organism: Notospermus geniculatus (assembly GCA_002633025.1). Classification (NCBI taxonomy): domain Eukaryota; kingdom Metazoa; phylum Nemertea; class Pilidiophora; order Heteronemertea; family Lineidae; genus Notospermus; species Notospermus geniculatus. Next base: position 101,557 of record NMRB01002013.1, on the reverse strand, counting down.
AGGCCAATCATTTGTACATGTACGCCTACACTGTTCACTGCCTCACCCATAGACTAGCGGCGGCTTCGGGAACCAAAATGTCACCCATAGACTGGTTCCTGTCTGTGCCGCTGCACTCCCGCGTCGCTCGCTCCACAACAAAGATAGACTGGTACCCGATCCTAACTATTTTACATCGGACTTTTGCATATGTTAGGACCGGGCGTGCCTACCGCCTCCGTGCCTCTGATTGGTCGGTGCTGGCGCAGGTGGTAAGTATGTGAACTATTTATGTTGATAGATTTTCTATTTGTAACATGGAAAACCCCCGGCGTGATTGGTGTATTTCCTGGGTCAAAGGTTGGTCACCTTCTATCTGCATTCTGGCACGTCAGCCGTATTGAGAATTGAATAAATTTACATAATTTACATAAAATTTTCAAGTGACGTCACTGTCACAATTCCTCCACAAATGGCGGCCACGACTGGTCCTACCATTCAAAAGCGACATCATCGGTAGGACCAGGTACTAGTCTACAACAAAGACAGGCACGGACCGCCATTTTGGCTTGCCATTATGACGTAGCATGGGCTAAATATAGCACCTCGCATGCAAACATGAAAAAAAACAACTATATTAATTTGTTGTGGAACGGACAGTAGCGCCGCGAGAATGAAGCGGCAAAGACGGGGCCCAGTCCACCCCAGTGTTGCATTTTGGTTCCCGAAGCCACCGCTAGGGTTAAGCTTCGGTTCTGGCTGCCATCTTTGCGGCATAAAAGTTGTCGCGGATCAATTTATACATCATTATGTTGACATCACGGGTTATTTTTAGATGGGGTACCCATAGCCACGTGGGTAACATGCCGAATCGCGCGGAATGGCTACACCGAGGAAGTTTCTTGATGAGAATGTTTGTGTTTGTTGCAGATCTGTAACAAAAGCTCAAAATCATCGCCGTTTTTTAGACCGGGGAAAATGAAATTTTACGGGCAAATGGACTCCTACTATGACGTCAGCAATAAAATGGCAGCCAGAACCGAAGCCTTCTAGCCCTAGCGGCGGCTTCTGGAACCAAAATGCCAGTGTTGGTCTTTTGACCTTTCGCCTGGACCATGACGTCGGCGGAACATTGGGAACTACCCGGGGATCGAGATTGTCGCTGAACTTGTCTTGTAATCATGACAATTGTCTTCCGCCGTTGGCGAATTATATTTTAGCTTGATGTCGGATAAAAAATCGTCTGATCTTCGAACAAGCGTATCTCTGAAAATAAGCGTGACAATTCTTGAAATGTCACACTGTCCAGTCCTGTAATTGGCTCATCCTGTATACAATTGATCACTCCATCGGGTTTATTTCACACAAAAGGAACATTTTGCGGATGTTGGTCTGGATGTTCCGATATTGGGAACCTAGGTTTGGCTTTCGCGTCAACCGATTCCGCCCAGTGAGGTTTCGCAAATCTGACGAAAAACGAAGTACGAAATACGAAATTGGACTTCATTTCCATGGCGTAATGTATTTCAGGAGATGGTTGGTAGCACAAAATCAAGCTACTCATGTTCCTCACTTGGATGGGGTCTTCAACACTTGCCCTTGCAAAGGAACAAGGTACAAGGCACCACGGCTGACTCCCATGCGGCGGACGCGAAGAGCCAGGGATGATTAATCCCATATGGCCCGGGATGGGTACCCTATGGCATTTTCCGGTCAGCCGAGTCGGGTATATTAGGCCATTCGTAACACATCGGGTCTTTCCGTTGTTCTTCGAGCTCTCGTTTGAGAGAGAAACCAGGCATAATGGGGATCCTAGCTACGATAGAGGGCAGCACACCGAAACCTAGTCCTATACAATGGACGTCTTTTGTCTGGGAAATTGATCAGGACCGGGATGTCAGTTTCATTTCAATAGTTTTAACCACTAGCGACACCTATTGAGGCAGTGAGCTAGGGTCCCCATTCAAAAGCCCTCTGATCGGTCACTTCGAATCCAATCCCCGCCCCTTTTGTCCCGTCATTAGAATACCGGTATGCAAATTGGGGTCAGAGGTCAAGAAATAAAAATGCAAAACGACACTCGGCGGTATGACCAAGAATTCATGCCTTCCCGAGCACCACCATCCTGAGAATCTCAGGTCATTTTCTGTCATACCCTCCCCTTTTAATAAAACCAGAGCGAGGAGAGGAGCCGTTGTGAAGACCCTGGGTCCGAGGATGTAGCCCCGCAGTCAATTTCATCGTCTGCTTGTGAAATGGCATATTTTATTTGTCTGGGAATCGACCAGTTGTCGTCCTCTGGTCAACGCGGAAAAAACCACTGCAAATATATGAATACACTGTATATTGTCATGTAAATCTTCGAGGCGTTTTGACGACATGCATAAGAAATGAAGACATGTTCGCTGTCTCCAGCATATTGGGCCGTCGCCATAAACGCATCTTATTTTTAACCCATGCGCTAATAGAGTGAGGCTGGTACGAAAAACTGGCTTCACAGCATGATTAATGGACTTACGCTTCATTCCACATCCGATTGGCGCGAGGTTTTTGGCCGATATCTCCGCAACGCCTGGGTCAAATTTGACAAAACATACGTCAATTGACTTGTCTTTCTTGTCGGTATCTTTCTGCTATCTTCATTTTTCGCGTAAGGCCGACATAACGGACCCCTTTCTCAATTCACCACGATGTTCAGTGCAGTTTACACATGCGCGATGCATTTGCGAAGCCGTTCCCACCAGCCCTCCTCTTAGGCTGACTAGCATATAACGTGCCTTCGCTGCCGGCCCTCTTAAGGCTGACTAGCATATAACGGGCTTTCGCTACTGGAGACTGGCTCACAAAGCCTCACAAAGGATTCGGGACCGTGAAGCCATTTTTACCCGGCGTTTTCGTATACCGTATACTTCTATGTAATCGGGGCCTTACGGTCACTTCGCCCTTCGACTACCTCCCTCTATATGTATGAGCAAGGGTAGGAGTTTTGGAACCATTGTTACGGCAAAATGTGCTGAATGAGCCGCTCCTCAATTTTCTCAAAAGGTTTCCGGAGAGACTGAGTACAAAATACGATCAAAGTGCTTTATTTATAGACCGTACTCAACAGCGGAAAGTGCTATATAAAAGACTTACATTATTACAGAATGTCAGCCCAGAGCATCCTCCCACAGCAGGGCTTTGGTCTCGTTCCTCTTCATAAGGATGAAGAGGAGCGAGGTAAAAACCCCTGCTGTGGGAGGATGGCGAGAGCAACAAGTGGCTTCTCGTTCATTCCACTTTCGAGCAGCGCAAGGTTTGTGAACGATATCTCCGCAACGGCTGGGTCAAATTTGACATACCATACATCAATCGATTTGTCTTTTTTGCCGCTACAGCCATCATCATTGTCATTTTCCCAAAAAACGTGACAGAAAAAAGTTCTTTCACCAACAGCAGTTCGGGTTTATGGCCGAAATGGCGGCCATTTTGAAATGACGCAATGCATCGCGCACGTGTAAATTGCACTGAACACCATGGCGAAATGAAATGGGTTTTGAGAAAGGGATCCGTTATGCCCTCCTTACGCGAAAAATGAAGATAGCAGAAAGATACCGATAAGAAAGACAAGTCAGTTGATGTATAGTATGTCAAATTTGAGCCAGCCGTTACCGAGATATCGTTGATAAACCTCGCGCCACTCGAAAGTGGAATGGAGAGTATAGTTCGCTTTGTAGCATCCCGTGCATAACGTTACCAAGAAGTCCCCCAATATTATTCAGAGCATTTGCGAAGATTATACCCGTTCCCACCGGCCCTCTTAAGGCAGACTAGCATATAAGGGGCCGTCTCAAAATTACATTGATGCCAAAAAAGACGAAGTGACTTCATCTTTTCCCTGACCCCCTCCCCCTTGAAAAGATGAAGTGGGCACTTGACATTGGCTTCCTCCAGGTAGGGTAGGTAGGCATGGAAAGATGATAAAGAAAAACGTGTAAAGACCCTAGTAAACCAGGAAAGCAATATTTATTTATGGTAAAATGTATTCTCCTGTAAAAAAGAGTGATGCCAATTTTTTCTAAAAAGATGAAGTGGGCTTCCCCAAATAGAGACCCCCCCCCGATGAAGTCACTTCGTCTTTTTTGGCATCAAAACAATTTTGAGACGGCCCCTAACGTGCAGTCAGTCAAAGCGGATGAGAATATCGACCAGTTTCTTAGTGGGCACAGTTTATCTTAAGATGAATAGCGGCTAACAAGAGCTACTTGTGGCATACGATAGGGTACTGTGCTATCATAACCTGTGGCATCGCTATTTATCAAAAGAGCCACAGGTGCAATACAGTCCAGTCGGAACGCACCGTTCTGCTGATGCCGGTCTGTATTGGTTGCCAGGTGTCATAGAATCTAATGCCCCTTTCTGATGTCGGCCTGTATTGTTCGCCATGGTGTCATAGAATCTAATGCCGCCTTCTGATGCCCGCATGTATTGTTCCTCCCGGTTTGATAGAATCTAATGCCCCTCCTCCTGATGCCTGCCTGTATTTGTCACGGTGTCATAGAATTTAATGCCCCTCCTCCTGATGCCCGACTGCATTCTTCGTCTTAGTGTCATAGAATCCAATGCCACCTCCTAATGCCTGCCTGTATTGTTTGTCACTTGTCATAGAATCTAATGCCCCTCCTCCTGATGCCTGCCTGTATTGTTTGTCACGGTGTCATAGAATCTAATGCCCCTTCCTGATGCCCGCCAAGCTGTGTGATCGCAAGCGAGCACAATCGGTTGTTGATGCCTTGATATCTGTGGAATCTCTTTGCCAGCGATGATCGCCCATATCAAACAGGTTCGATTTTGTGGCGAGAGGAATCGCTTGTCGCCGAGCATATCGCCTCGTGTGCTGGCGGTGGCGAGAAGCGAGAATTTTCTGGTAGTCTCCTTCTCCTTCTACCGAGTAGAAGGAGACAGTAGGAAGGTTTAGAAATCAAACGATAAACGTTAACGTCAACGACAACGTTATTTTTGCACCGAAAATGCAATATAATAATCCAATACTCGGTCTTTTCTAGAGTTTCAACGATTGTAAAGTTCCACTTGAAAAAGACCCCGGTTGGGGTCGAAACTTCGTGAATTCTGGAGATTGACTTTTTGCTTATTATCATTTTGTGTGTCAATTTTTTGCTATTCTGTATCTTGGAAAATGCAATATAGAATCTACTTAATGTATGAAAAATCACATTGTCGTAAAGTTTTCGTTTATCGTTTGATTTCTAAACCTCCCTATTGATAGAGTTGTGGGAAGAGATGCCATGCCTCCACACACACACAAGAACGATACGTGGCAGTCGAGATAATCGGTAGCGAATTCGCGTGCGAGGTCGCCTGTGTTGTCAGTCTCAAGGTTATCTGTTAGAGGGCTTCTATTTAGCTTGTTAACACGGTCCATTGCCCCCTTATCCTTCTTACCCGAGGTTGGTAATAATTTCGTGCATGATCGTTTCTGTTAGCTAATTGATGATTTTGCTCCCAACAAGATATTATCTTTGGTCCACTGATCAGCATCTTGACTGCCAAGGGTTGTGACATCGCTCCGCCCTCACAGAAAAAAAAATCGATCTCAACTCGAGATAAAATGAGTCTCCAGCCTACTACATGTATTTTGTCCCTAAAATGAGTTTCTTTGCTACTCGAACATACACTCGGCCCCAGTGTGTATCCGACGTCCCGGTCTCCTACACACTGGCACTTTTGGGGCTCAAAAGTCGTGAACACCACTAAATCACCACGCTTTCTCACTCATAATTCCCGCGGAAATTACTTCCAGGAAAAACCCAACCTCGTCACCAGGGGTATAGTTCGCTCAGACAACCGTGGACCACTCGCCATATTATCAACCTGGAAACGAGGTTAAGAAAACCGAAGGACCCGTGCTGCCATCACGCGGTCGTCATGACTGTTAATCTCTAAAAGAGCCAGACGCGGAGTGTGATTTACCGAAGGGGTGAGCCCGTAGCGTCTGGCCAAGCGAGACTAACTCGAACACAGCATGAGTACCAGTTTTAAAGTCAGAAAAAATTGGCCTAATAAATCGGAAGTGCGGATAAATAATGAATATTGAAGTCGTAATCCTAGTCGTTACGACTTTGAGACACGACTATGGCGACTACGATATTTACGATTTATGCGCACTTCCGATTACGAGTCAAAATTGTTCTGCCACAACGTTATGGCATTTTACGATCTGCAAACGTCTATCAAATCGTTTTTATCAAGGATGTCCACAGCGGACTGCACTTCATTCTCGTAGTTGAAGTCGGAGTCGGAAAGCTGCGCATCCTCTCTGTTATCTAAGACCCAGAGAGTTAATGGTGCATCTTAAAGTTTTAAATTTCAACTTCATTGATACGAAGTGGAAACGAAAGATAAATTTCAAAGGTTATCTACTACTATACACCGTAACTCTATCGGGCTAACGTCACACGCTAAAAGACGCTCTTGCAGCAGGTGATATTTGTGGTACCAACCATCTCCTGAATTACATAACGTCATGGAAATGACGTAATTCGTATACGAAGTTGAAATTTAAAAATTCAAGATGCACCATAACTCTCTCGGTCTTACATGGTATGCTAAAAGACGCACTGGCAGCAGGGGTATTTGTGGTACCAACCATCTCCTGAAATAGGTCCTGGAAATGAAGTTGAATTTCGTATTACTATGTAATTTCGTACTTCGCGTTTCGTCAGATTGCGAAACCTCGCTATTTGCGAAACCACTATTTTGTTACATAGTACTTGCCACTGAAACACGGCCGCAAGGTGGCGCCCTCCTGGCCTCTTTGGGTCTATCATGTTCTAAGCCTTCGTCTGCGGTGTTTGCAGGGCGTTTGCAATTCTCTTGCTCGCATGGAGGCTTTTTGTTCATGCAGTTCAGCTTTAAAGCACGTGACAGGTATCAACATGCTTTAATAATAGGCCCTATTTACCAACCATTCGATTAAAGTGGCGAATCCACTGTCGCGATTTGGGCTTGAGACGGGGTTGCGGTCCCTTGCGATCGCCTTATATGGCAATCGGGAATCCTTATAAGGTAACCGCAAGGGAACGCAACCGCGTCTCAAGCCAAAATCGCGACAGTGGATCACCCGCTAAAGGGATAGCCTAAAATCGGTCGTCGTGGTCACAGGCTAGTAGTATAAACGGCAAAAAGTTGACCTTTACACATTCAAGCATGTGTAGACCTATTAATTGCACGACTGAATCCGCCGATTTAACCTTAATCTGCAGATTCCGCCGAATCCGCATTTTAGAAATGGCCCTGAAACACACGGGGCCGTATTTACGAAGCGCGATTAGGCCAACACGCGTGTAAATTCATAGTTATTCAGGTTAAGGGCCTAGAAAACCATTGTCTTGCTGCCTTGTACGCTGCTTGATCGGCAGCGTTCACCCGCCCACAGGACAACAACACGCGGTTAACATTCCTGCGTTTACGTGCAGGAGGATCGAAGAAAAGAGTTGAATGGCTCTAAACAAGGCCTGTAGGTTGTTTAAATTTTTCTTTTGTCCTCCTGCAGCTAGGCAAAGGAAAGTTAACCACGGGTGATTATCCTGCGGGCAAATGCTGCCGATCAAGCAGCGTACAAGGTAGCAAAACAATGGTTTTCTAGGCCCTTACCTGAATATCTATGAATTTACACGCGTGTTGGCCTAATCGCGCTTCGTAAGTATGGTGTTTACCAACACACCGGCCAATTTCTTCAGCACTTTCCTGTGATATCACGCCTCAGTGTCTGGCGCTAACGCCTCCAATGTTACCGATTCTAGGCTTTCTCATATTACCGATAGCCACAATGTCTTATACCGCAAATGGAGAGGGAGATATTGGTAGGATCAAAATTCAGAACGTGTTAGGTGTTGGGTACTCCGTTATTGGCCGTCAGCAGTCTCGGGTCTGTTTGGATACAAAGGGGTGCAGCAGGATGGGTTTATATTGCATCCGATTCTCTCATCGTGCGACCAATAACAATGGGAACAGGAGCGAACGATGGAGTTGAGTGTCTGCGGCATGTCGCCACGGCGTAGGAGGCGTAGGTCTACCCGGTGAGTCTTCGAAAAAAGCACAAGTAGCATTCGTTCACGGCGCACATGACGGACGGTAAATCTAGAATATTAGTGAGGTTTCGCAAATCTGACGAAACACGAAGTTTACGAAATGCGAAATTTAATTTCTGGAGATGGTTGGTATCGCAAAATGTCCCTGCTGCCCGCCTTAGCGAAGTGGAAACGAAAGATAGATTTCAAAGTTGATGTAGTCACAGCTAAAAGACGCTCTTGCAGCAGGCGGTATTTGTGGTACCAAACCATGTTCTGAAATACAACATTTCGTCATGGAAATGAAGTCCAATTTCCTATTTCGTACTTCGTGTTACGTTAGATTTGCGAAACCTCACTATCTCCGTGTGTGCTACTAGCTTCACCTTTCTCGAAATCTCTCACTTTAATGATCGCAAACTCGCCACATACTCATCGCAACTACGCAAGCGAACAGTGAATCCCTTATATCGGGAATGTACACCTACATGTACAAATACAAAATGTACCCAACATCTCTATATGTGCTTTGCCCTTCTAGAAATCGTTCACATTTTAACAAAACGCCTCTAGGCCTGTCGCCAACCCATCGCAACCATGACGCAACGAGTTGTGGTCTATTCATCGTATCCATGACGTAACTCCGACAGTGTCCGCCATTGCTGACGTCGCAAGGGTGGTGGGCAAATGACGCAAGGGTGGTGGGCAAAAAAACATTGCTTTGCTGAAGGAGCTGGTGGGCAAAAAGACGCAACGTCACAACGTCACCTTGGTCACGTAGGCCTGGGCCTACGTCATGGATACGATGAATAGAGGAAGTGCAACGACGATTGTGACGTCACTGCCGCGACGAGATGCCGCCATGTTGGACGTCACGTCCAACGCATTCGTAGCTTCAAATGACGTCCAACATGGCTGACGTGCGAATTATGACGTCAATGATGACGTCACGTGAAGTTCCTCTATTGCAAACCCATCGCAACCGTGATGCAACGAGTCGTGGTCATCGCAACCATGACGCAACGAGTCGTGGCGTCTATCGCAAACCCATCGCAGTCGTGACGCAACGAGTTGTGCTCCATCGCAACCATGACACAACAAGTCGTGGTCTATCGCAAACCCACCGCATCCATGACGCAACATCCGGGCGCAACGTCTGCATCCCTGGCATTTGTCATACATTTTGAATACATACAAATACAAGTACTCAATCCTGTATTCACACCTGAAGTGTCACGCTACTAAGCACTGAAGAACGGTACATGGTAATCAATCATCGTACCGATCGATGCTATTTTTGATGATGGCAGTGAGATGCCTGGGGCGAGAGTAGGCGCAGCCCAATACGTTTATTAAATCATCGAATCAGCATAATGCGGGTGATCCACTGACTTGACGACGAGTTTACGATCAGTTGGCGACTTGTTCACGACGGCAGTCGCCAACTAGTCGCAAACTGATCGTAAAGAAATGACGTGACATTGAAGCTGATCCACCGAAAAAATACGTACTGCTACAGAGCAAACTTTACGACGAGTTGACGACTAGTTTGCGACCAAATCAAACATGTTTGATCTCGTCGTAAACTCGTCGCAAACTAGTCGTCAACAAATTTCAGTCGTGAACGAGTCGCAAACCCGTCGTGAACGAATCGTGAATGCTGATCCACCTGCCACGATTTTTCGTCGTCAACTAGTCGCAAACCCGTCGTGAACAAGTCGCCAACTGATCGTAAACTCGTCGTAAAGTCGGTGGATCACCCGCATAAACTGGAATCATCCAAGTGAACATCGATCGCTTGGCTCCGGCGGATGGGATGCATGATGCATGGGGGATAGACTGGATTATCGCTGGATGATCAGCTGATGCGATAGTGACTGTCAGATCGTTGTGGATTTTGTACTACGGGGTGGGCCTAAAAAAACGAAACCCGCGGGAAAAGGGCTATTATTCCCAAATTATACATCTGATCGAAAAACCAAAACCTGCATCAGAAAGTAGGAGTGACAAGCTTTCCTTTGGTAGGCCTATCTTCGTCCAAGCCTAAGATTATGGATGACCGAGTACCATTGTCTTAAAGGAGCACGGTATTGGATCTCAAATGCGTTATTTGACTGCCGACGTAGAGGGAGCCACCTAGCGGCAGTAAGACGAACTACAAAAATGCATTACAAAATGTACGTAGAAATCGGGTCATTCGCCGATAACGTAGTTAGTCCCTGGATTGGAGAATGGCGCGGTGGCGCCGGCTGTTGAGAAAAAGTGGCAATACCGTGGTCCTTTAAAATGCCACTGTATGCATGAGATGCCTCAGTATCCCTCCCCTGGTGGCGGAATCTGGAACCAGCGTGATAAGACTGGTGTCCTGTCCAACCCATGCGAAGCTCGTGACTGGTACTACGTCGAAACCTCACCTGACAAAAATGGCCGCCATCATTTTCATCACTTGAGAAGTTTGACGCGCTGTCATAGCGTGAATAACCCTTCATCACGTAAGGTACCATGCTTCAACTCCTTCTTTTAAGTGTGGCAACAGTCTCCATGCCTAATTGGTAACTTAGAACAATCAAAGTAAATATTTGAATGTCTTTTCGAGCATGCATGCCATTTTGACAACATTCGTTAAAACTGACAAAACCCTTCGCTTGAAATTAGCAGCCATCTCAACTGGACGTCTCGCATGAAATTCCTGCGGCATGGCTACTGCCTTCTCCACACACCAAGGCTTGCGGCTCTCTGCCATTCGTGCTAGATTCACGAAGTTAAGCCTAGCGCACATCGACCTTGCGACTAGAAGCAACTACCGGCAATGGCGTTTCCGGCAATGGTGGGCGACTGGCTGGAAACAGCAGCAACTGATCAGATCCTCAAACAGGTCGATGTGCGCGCCCCGGCAACGCTATTGCCGACCGTTGCCGCTAGTTCCAGCCAATAGGAGCTGTCAGCGAGTTGACCACTAGGTGTCACTAGGGCCCAATTCAATGCATCTAGCGGACCCAGTCATTATCGATCGAGCAGCGATCATAATAGATTTCCTGTACATTTGGTCCGCTAAGACTGTGCTGCCATCTGTTAGCAATATGCGCGGCTGACTGCTCCTATTGCTCATGTTCTACTCGTTGCCGACCGTTGCCACTTGTTGCCGCAATGACCAGTCGTAGTCAATGTGCGCGGTCCGCTCACATCGACAGCGACTGTTGCGTTCAGTTGCTTCCAGTCGCAAGGTCGATATGCGCTACGCTTACAGAAAAAATACACAGTTGATCATGAAAAAGATGTAAATTTCTTCATTTTTGCTGATCATCAACAAGGCACCCGTCAAAATCGTTACAGAGCAAGTTACTTTGATCACATTCGTTGAAATCAACAAAACCTTACACCTGAAATCGACAACACGGAAATGAGGGGGAGGGTACATTATGCCTCTTAGACATACGCCTTCTAATAGAGTTTTAAATATATCAAAAACAACCCGCGGTGTTGTTTTACACAAACCCTCTTCAACACCCTTTCAAGAACGCTATTCATTGCTGTATCTATGGTTACAATCGAAGGAGCGATTGCTGGTTGCCATAAAAGTCATCTCAAAATCCAATTCTGGTTCAAGCACCGACGCACAGTTAAAGTGCCACAGTATGACTCAGTATCCGCCCCACCTTGATAAGACTGGTGTCCTGTCCTACCATAGGCCAGTGGTAACAACGGGGCTGGAGGGCCAATTAAATAGACCACAGAGTAGTCTCTACATCTGACGATTTAAGAGACTACTGTCGCCCTCTTGATTCTGGCTGTGATTCGTCGGATTACGTCCAATCAGAATACGAATCTGCTCTGGTGACGTATCGGCGGCAGGTATTCCCCAAAGAAGCCAAGTCTCCAAGATGGCGTCTGGCGTCCAACATTTCTCGCTTCGAACATTCAGCGAGGTAGTGCAACAAATGTCAGCGAGATAAACACTCAGTGACCTATCCCAGCGATGTTTTGTGTCATTAGCTAAACATCCTGGGGATAGTCCGTTGAAGAAACCACCATGCTATCTCATTTCGACTCCTGTAGCTTGCCGTTAGAGCGCTGCACACAGATGTACACGATGTAGGCATGATGTACAGGTCTGCTAGCTGATGCGCGCGCATCCAGCCTGGTAGGAATTCCGACCACACACTTCCGGTTTCGAGACCCCGACAGCAGGCGTACTTGTGGAGCAAGTCGCCTGCTGAGCGGGCTACACAGGCAAAATGACGTACATACGGCGGACGTACAGCTACTTTTATATCCGCCGTATAGTACAATGGATCATCCTCTGGACGTCCGGTGTACGTATGGCTTACGTGCGGAAAAATATGTCCGCCGAGTATACGGCGTACGTATGGCATACGTACGGCATATATACGCCATATATACGCATATATACGTACGGAATATATACGCCGTATATCCCACGTACATATCGACGTACATACAAATTGAATCTAGCTACTTTTATATACGGTATATATACGCAACCAGGACTGGCGGACGTATGCCGTATATACGCCATACATCCGCCAGATGTACGTCATTTTCCCTGTGTAGAGGACTAAGTCCAGGAAAAACTGTGGGACCATGGGCATGCTGGTACAATCTCGTACCCAGATCTACCTCATCCGAGGATATCTGTGGCAAGGGCTACGACTTGACCAAAATTTCTGGTCAACCGCTGGCAGCGTGCCAAAATGTTTGTTTCACACCATATTTCGTTTTTCGATGACTGAAAAGATCGGCTCGTGTAAATAGAGCTCAATTGGTAACTTCATTCAATTAGATAGATTTGAACAGTCTTGTCGAGCATGCATTGACACAAGATGATCAACCTCGCCACCCTGAATTAACGATGTGGTCGTATAAAGTGTATTAATACATTGATCGCGTTTGTAAACCTATAAACGAGGTTGTCTGAAGGTCAAAGGTTACTTTAGACTAGTACCTGGTCCTACCGATGGTGTCGCTTTTGAATGGTAGGACGAGTCGTGGCCGCCATTTGTGGAGGAATTCTGACAGTGACGTCACTTGAAAATTTTATGTAAATTATGTAAATTTATTCAATTCTCAATACGGCTGACGTACCAGAATGCAGATAGAAGGTGACCGACCTTTGACCCAGGAAATTCACCAATCACGCCGGGTGTTTTCTATGTTAAAAATAGAAAATCTACATGTATCAACATAATAGTTCACATACTTACCACCTGCGCCAGCACCGACCAATCAGAGGCACGAAGGCGGTAGGCACGCCCGGTCCTAACATATGCAAAAGCCCGATGTAAAATAGTTAGGATCGGGTACCAGTCAAAGGTTACTTCGGCCGCCACGAGACAGAAAAACTAATGGATACACTGGCCCTTTAATAAAGGAGAGGTAATTTGTGTGAAATACCATGAACATAGAATCTATTCTTAGAGGAAGGCGATACCGATCGGCGCCTTCAAAGTTTATCTCTTTGATGTCCGATGGTGATGTCATTCAGCAAAGGTTAAAAAAGGAAAACGGAAGAAAATTCAAAGCGCAACCGAAAAACACGAAGAGTGGTTTTTTTCATATATTTATGTCAACATACGGGAGTTTTTGATCGACTGCTGTGAAAGGCTTGGTTCATACACGTCATTGGTTTCGTCTGTTGTAGTGTGATCAATAGTATAAACGGAATTCGTTTGAAGTTGAATGACCGAAACTACATCCGATGTAGTTTCGGTCACTCACCTTTAAATATTTTTGCTCTGGTTTGGTCGCGTTGCCCTCACCAGTTTGGTCGCTTTGCCCTCATTAGTTTGGTCGCATTGCCCTCACCAATTTGGTCACTTTGCCCTCACCAGTTTGGTCACTTTGCCCTCACTACTTTGCCCTCACCAGTGTGGTCGCTTTGCCCTCACCAGTTTGGTCACTGTGCCCTCACCAGCTTCGTCGCTTTGCCCTCACCAGTTCGGTCACTTTGCCCTCACCAGTTCGGTCACTTTGCCCTCACCAGTTTGGTCGCTTTGCCCTCACCAGTTCGCTCACTTTGCCCTCACCAGTTCGCTCACTTTGCCCTCACCGGTTTGGTGGCTTTGCCCTCGGCCCGTTCGCCGTGTCATACGCCATTCTAAATTTTGGGCCCAACCAGCAGATGGCGGGGAATTGATTTCGTGATCGGAAAAAAAGTGTCATCGTGTTTTTAACCTACCTCTGAGAATGGCAAACAGTTGTCTTTTTGTTTTTCTCGGACAGCAGCTTACCTCTGAACAGATCAGATTATTATACAACCACACTCAGTGACGTTGCTGACTAAAACGACGTCACTATGCTCGCCGCCGGGAATTCCCCAATACCAGTCACACTCGGCATTAAAAAAATTCATTTCAGTTGGGAGCATGGTTTATCCAATGGCATTTAAGGGCCCTCAGAAACACGATATAGCCTCGGGCGATATCATGTTTCTTCAGGCGAGAAAAGCCCATATTCTCATCGACAAAGGCCTTTTAATAAATGCTAACTCCCCCAGGCTGTACCCAACTGACCTAAGATCTAAACTGGCTACAACCCCAACCCACACTGTATGTATTTATAGAATCGTTTGAATAGGCCTACGTGATCCTTTCTTTTGATATCGTCAATTTCAATAAGAAGACGTGTCACCGTCAGATGCTGTGCACTTTATAGATGTAGTAGGGCCTACAAATCGTGAAATACGCTGTGAGCTCGTGGGCGGAGGAAAACTGAATACTGTTTATATCATAGCTTTTGAGTGTTGATAGTTGTACGCCGGCGGACAGGATTGTTCACAATATGATTTAGCCGATACGCGCGTAGATAATGATGTTTTTGATTAAATTTCTATGAGGAAGCTTGCATGATGACGCGTCTAATTGATCCGATTACAAAAGCGATCCGCCCCACGTCATGATTGCGTTTAGTCGTTGTTGTCGTGGTTGGTAAAACATTGCCTCCGCCTGTGCCGGAGTCCTCGGGGCAGTTCCTAAATCTGGTAAACCTGTAAATCAGATTACAAAAGCGACCAGGCTTACGTCATTATTGCGTTTAGGTGTTGTTGTCGTGGTTGGTACAATATTGCCTCCAAGTGTGCCGGAGTCCTCGGGACTATTCCAAAATCTGGTAAATCCGTAAATCCAGGTAGAGATTGATCTCCTGTTAAATCTGGGCAATTAATAATAACGAGTTTCTAAGGTGAAAGACATAGCTTCCTACCGGATTCGTACCCGCGGACCCTCGCATGAGGCATCAATCGCCAGCACTGCGAAATCTGATTATAAAACGACTCAAGTGATGAAAAGGATGGCGGCCATTTTTGTGAGCTAAGGTGTCGACATAGTATCAGTCTAGCCTAGGTGTTACATGTACCACTGGCTATGTATGGGTTGGACAGGACACCAGTCTTATCACGTTGGTTCCAGATTCAGCCGCCAGGGGAGTGATACGGAAGCATACCTCAGGCCTACAGTGGCACTTTAAAGGTGCTCTAGTTCGAATTGTAAACATTACGGCGTGCCACCTATTGTCAACTTCTGGTACTAACAAATCAGATAAAATTGAATTAAATCTCGCCTTTCACAACTTTTTGTTTGTTTTTGAGCGTAAAATCATAAATATATTTCAGTTACAAGAATATTTATCAAGATAGATATAAAAATAGATAACATTAATGTTTTGGTATACACGGTGCTGCCACCTGTCCGAGGAAAAATAACTATTATAATCAACCATGTAAATAAACAAACCGTAATGTTTACAATTCGAACTAGAGGGTGTTTCAAAAAAAAGTTGTCATCTCTAAAATATCTCTTAGAACCCAAACCCATGAATATTTTTGGCTCAGATTTGGTATGTAGATAGGTCAGGATGTATGGAGGTGCTGAAGAAATTTTGGCTCTGACCGCTTCAGGCGTGGATGAATAAGAGGCCTCGGACTGAGCAGGTGCAAAATGCAAAAATCTCAGAGATTTATCTATCAGAAAGCAATGAAAAGTTTATTTATCATTTGTTGCATACAGAATTAGCCAGGGTTACTGGAATCTACCTTCCACATGGCCACCATTGTTTCTAATAGAAATTTCGTCTCTTCTTCGCATTCTGGTGACTGAACGGATCACCATATCTTGTGGAATTTCCTGGAAAGCTCTGACACCTGCACTTCGGACCCTTTTACTTTTGGTGTCACTGTTCCTTCATAACAAGACACCATCATACAAA